>BLKR01003876.1:0-127633 GCA_011170035.1 Teleogryllus occipitalis
TGATCAATGATTCCGGGCGCGTCAAATAATGAGACCATTAGTCCCGTAAGTGTAGTGCATGTTTTTCATTGGGTGGCTGTGATTCTCCCCCACTGGATGGCGAGATCCGGCGCCGACCTACCGTTGACTAGTGGGGTTTTCTCCAACCAGGTATCTCCCACCAGCGGGGCACCTCCCCAGCCGGGAAAAGTTCCCGACCGGTCTCCCGGCATGTGTGGGAGGTAGTGCTTGTTAGTGTGTGTGTGTGTGTGTGTGCAAATACAAGGAAGAGGAAGGAAAGATCGCGCGCGGTCCGTGGCTCGTTTGTTAGAGTACTGCTTCGGCATTCGCGTGGCGTTGATCGGAGAAACCACGGAAAACTACCGATCAGAGCAGCCGGCCACCAGAATTCTCATCCAGACAGAGGGTGAATTGGACATAGCTGAAAAGCCACTGTCGAAAATCTTGCCGCCGTCAGGAGTGGAACCTAGACCCTCCCGATCAGAGACACTGCAGTGACATCAGTTGATGCACTCAGCCACCTCTCCCAGTGTGGGATTCGAACCCGCGATCCCTCAGATACGAGGCAACTACGTCTCTTCAGCCATATCGATCTTGGCTACCCAAACCGGCCCACTTGCTGTTATTAATCCGTTTTAGAGTATAAACAGAAAATATAATTATATCTTAAAATTAATAGATTGCATGCGTATGTGACGCCACTTCTTCATTATGTCGTTCTCCTCACCTATCAATACATTTCATTTGTTTGTTGTCTTGTGGATCGTATTTATAGTTTTGCGAGTTACAATAAATCTATCGAAAGCAATCAACGCGTCATATAGGGATTTTCGTAAATTAAAAAATTAATGAGCGTTTTTGAATGCAAAAATGTGTGAGAGCCTATAAACGTTGTAACCAGCAATTGTCTGACACCTTTTTTGCCTTTACAAAATCTTTTCAGTAATCAGAGGTGCAACCAGGATTCTTGTGTGTGTGTGTGTGTGTGTGTGTGTAAGTGTGTGTGTGTGTGTGTGTGTGTGTGTGTGTGTGTCTGTCTGTCAGGTTTGGTGTCCAGCAGAATTGATGTTTTCTTAATATTCTGGTTTATCGTAATTTTCGTATTTATTATTTGATTATTGTTGTTATTCGTAATTTTTATGACACTAAAGATAGTTTTTGCATACTCAAAATAAAATGTATTTTTATTAGTTAACATACAGACAATATTTCGAGGGATGCATTGGCGGTGAGGACTGGGCTTATGGTGAGGACTGGATTGGTGTTAATACTGGGTTTCTTGGGAGGCCTGAGTTTGAGGTGAGGACTGGACTCACAAGTTCTGTTTCTTAATAAATTTTTGAATTTCAAGTTAAACGAAATGAAGACATGCAGTAGACATGTTGGGCGTATGCGGGGGAAATATGTGATGAACAGGCGGGAGTACATTCGGGGAACGTGAAGAGAACATGCACGTGGGAAACATGTGGGGAAATTCCTATTCCCCAGAAAATCAGCTTTACTAACAAATTGTGCTTAATGACGCAAAAATATTTTTGTGTCATTCGCAAAAGTATTGTTTATCTTCCGAATTATACCGTCAATTTAATATATTTTATAGACACACAGAAAGTATTAAAGATACAAAACTTACAAAAATGAAAGTGGATAACTAGTAAGAAAGTTTAGATATGAATGCGTGTTTATTATAAAACTGGTAGCATAATATCAAGAATAAAAACTCAGAAGAAAAGAAATATACCGATTACACGAAATTCTATTTCATCTATTTAATTCCGTTACAATCTTTTACGGGATAATATAACGTTAATGAACTTCAGTGCTCTCATACTTAGCTGTATTCGGCGGTCTATAGTGAATTGTGAAGTTTGTTAGCTGTTTGTGTTTCAAAACCATTGTCTTTTTCATATTTGTTTTTTTTAAATAATATTTATTATTATACCTGACTTTTGAATACTAACTGCACACTGAGTTTTACGTTTTCCCACAAAGCAGATTGAGCCCATTTCATTCAAACAAAAGGTGTGGAAGCTTGCGTTACCCAAACTTTCCCCGCTCTGTAAATTACACTGTCTGACTAAGTGACCAGTTGAAAATAAATGTTTTAACAAGCTAATGGAGTTTTGATATCGCGCGGCAGTCATTTTGAGATGAAAGTTCTCGACACGCTCGGCTGCACGGCGCGGCGCAGTTCACGTGTTCTGTTCACGAGAAACTCGCCCGCATTTGCACCACCTCACCCGCACACTTCGAGATATCACTGTCGCTCTCGACACGACAGTCACACTCAGGAAAAGGTAACCAAAATTCCCAACGACGTACCGGGACAGGTACGTACCGGGACAGTGTATCAACTGATGTCACTGCTGTGCCTCTGACCGGGAAGTCCTAGGTTTGAGTCCTGACAGTGGCAGGATTCTCGACACTATCTTGTCAGCTAGGTCGAATTCACTCGCTGCCTGGAGGAGAATTGGTTGCTCTGATCAGTAGTTTTCCATGGCTTTTCCCATCAACACCTGGCGAATGCCCGAGCACTACCCTAACTAGCGGGCCACGGACCGCGCGCGATCTGTCCTTCCCATTCCTTGTCCTATCCTTTCCCTTACACACACACACACTAACATGCACTACACTACCACATATGCCGGAAGACCGGTCGGTAGCTTAGAGCTTGTCCCGGCTGGGGCTGTGCTCCGCTGGTGGGAGATACCTGGTTGTGGAAAACCCCGCTAGCTGACAGTAGGTCGGCGCCGGATCTCGCCATTCAGCGGGGAAAGATCTCCCGATGAAAAAAATGTACTTACGAGATTAATAACCTCAATAGTTGACGTGTACGGAAACACTAACAACCAACGAACCAATCAACCAACCAACCAACCAACCAACACAACGACGTTAACATAGTTGGAATGAGCCTGTTTATTGAAAATAGGCATATAAAATTGAACTGATTCCACATTATTTGAATCTAGTGTGCAGTTAGGTTGCAAACGTTCACAATGAGAGCGTAGGCTTCCTCGGTCGGATTGAGTAGTTACTTCGCTGTCCAAGAGACGCTGTTTCCTAGACACAGGAGCCAACGTTCCGGCCGCCATTCTATGAACTTCTTCAGGGCGAAATGCATTTCGTTTGTATCAGGGCTTCGTACGCGGCGTCTACCAGACAGCCAAGTAAATAACGTTCACAGTGCTACAGCAATCTCAATACCTGTTTGGACAGTTTTTAACTACAGGAGTTTGTGGGCTGCACACACTTTTTTTTCTCAGAGCATCGATGAAACCGCGATGCGTAATCTGAACGTATTCTCCCGCCCCGCTGACAAACACACATTACGAAAATTCAAAGTTTTCTTCAGGGCTGGAGGGCCGTGGTCCATTGGAAAACATATTTCCAGATGTTTCGTCCGCAACTACGGCAGACATCTTCAGCGGCGATGTGGTCTCGGACGAAGAATTCTCTTTGATGGTTCCCCGATGAAAGCCTACATTGTTTTACTCATAACGAAGTTCATCTTCCTTCCCCAATAATATTAGTCACATTTTCAGAACATTTCTTTCTTTACAAGAAACTCAGAACATAATCATCAAGTTACCATTGCCTGAATTTTGTATTCGTAGTCTTTTATATCCTTGCATTCCATCTGTTTACGATTCTACATTTTCCGTGCGCTGTTTATATCTACTGCAGTCTCCACTCGATATACTATCATACATCTTCCTTGCACCAGACTTTCTCATTTGTTCACACCCCCGTCTAATCCTCCCCCAATTCGTCAGCACCTTCATTCGCGCTCTCTGACATTCAGTTCGTTTTTCATTTGCTTCATCTCTCTTACCTAGTAGCTTAAGTATTTATCTCTCAGTAGTGTGCTTTTAATAATAGATGGTCTACAATTAATTATATGAATGTTATAATGTAATACTCAGCACTTACAATGAGTGCCAGTAACACAACATACTTGCTTTTGAGAAAAAAATCTTCCACAGAAAATAAAATCTTTCATACGGAATGTTGAAATTAAAATATTGCATAATTTAGTGATATCTACAA
The DNA here is from genome assembly GCA_011170035.1 of Teleogryllus occipitalis. NCBI lineage: Eukaryota > Metazoa > Arthropoda > Insecta > Orthoptera > Gryllidae > Teleogryllus > Teleogryllus occipitalis. The sequence continues at coordinate 4,051 of BLKR01003876.1, forward strand.
GGAGAAGGGAAACGAAACTCATATTGTCTCTCCACAAGCAGTGTTGAGAGAATTAATAAAGACGCCTCGCCATTAATAAATACATTATTATTATTATTATTATTATTATTATTATTATTATTATTATTATTATTATTATTGTCTCTCTCTTTCAGCCGTAGAAATGAGTCGAAGATATGCAGAGAGGCTAAATAGCACGGTGTGACTAACAGTCTCGTAAACTGAAGTTAAAACAAATTCTTTTACAACTCTCCAGGGTTTTGTAAAGACAAGCGCTCATGAAAATTTTAAACGCTGACCTGAAGTTTCTCTGAGTACCTTCTTCAATTTAAAGTGGTCGCAGGAGTTTCATCTTACTTTCTTCAAATAAATAAAACAACCAAAGCTGTTTTTCGCTTGATAACCAGAGAACTCTTAAATAGGGTCTCGGCAAAATCTTCACTTTCACAAAATCAACGACGTGCTTTCAGCCTCTCACGTGTACAATCTCTTAATCAAGAGATTTGTGATCATGCCAGGCCATTTACCTCTCAAGGAATCTTAAAAATATTAGCTATCTTTTGAAACTTACATTTTTCAGAAAGTTTCAAATTATTTCTTTTAAATAGTTTTGATAAGGTAACAATTTAATAAAACATTTCCGCCAATTTAATACATCAGGCGGAACTCGATGATTGAGGAGTTTGAAACATAGTACAAATACGAGGAGCTATGTGTGCAGGTTAAAGTCCTACGAAAGGCTTGATTGTTTTCATCAAGTTATTCTGGAGTGCCTGCCTTCACCTTTACTATCTCATCCGTATTCGTTCCATCTAAAAAGTCATCATTCATTTTTCATCATTATTCCACTAAGAGAAAATGCAAATCATCACTGAAATTATTATCCCATAAAAAGGAGAACATAAAGCAGACAGACCCATTCCTCTCCTAATCTCTGCAAGCATTGTGATTATAATCCAATCGCAAGCTTTTCATTGACAGTTTCTTTTTTAACCACAAACATGTAATAAATATTGTGAATCATTATTTATTCATACTTTTATTATTTCTATTACTTTATAATAACGCAGTGAATCATTTTTATAAATTTCGTCAACTAATAATAATTTTAGTCGTTTTAACTTCCCAAAACATATTACACCAAATATTTTTTGAATCTCCAAAGTGTTTATAGTCGCTTGTGCAGACTCTTTTACTTCCACTTGATGCTCCACTGTCCGTAAGCCTCTTTTGTTTCTGGTCGGTCCATCTCTCCAGAAACCCCACACTCGCGTATCAATCCCTTTCCACCTAAAGCAAACTTTGCTGCCCAACTCTCCAGAGGTATTTCCACCCCTAGCACGTCCCAGCGGCCGCTGCCCAAGATTCTCCTGAACCGCGATGCACGATTGTTTGCTCAAAGCGGGGCATCTGCCGGTTGCCATCGGGGTCCGAAGCTCCACGAAGGTGAAATCCTGGCATGGGCCTCTGTCCGCCTCTAGGAATAGTGTAGCGTATCAATTGAAATTTGCGTTTATAAAAAAATAACAATAAAGTGCTCCGAGGCAGGGACAATGCATGAAATTGACAAAAATAGATTGTAAAAAGCATAGAGACTCGCGAAATGAGATTTTTGGATTGCAGAGCTTGTTAAAACGTGGTGGAAAATAAGAGAAGTGATGATATTAAAACAGAAATAAAAATTCTAAATCCGTACTTTCAAAACTCTGAAAAGCTATTAACTTAGATGAAAGGGACATCATAGGTTTACAAGTGAAACTCAATTTGATAAAAAATCGTGATTCAACATAAATCAAATTAAACTTGATTTTGTGCAATTGTATACTAAATATCTTTTACATGAATATTCATATATAACATTTCTTTCAAGAAACAAAAAAATTAAAGTTCACGGATGGATTTTCTCGTTCATTTTCCCATATTTTTACAATAATCTATTCCATATTGTGACATACCAACATGTCACTGAATATTGTACAATTATTTATTATAAATGGCGTCAATTAAAGGGGATAAATTATGTGAATATGCTAGCATAGCAACGGTAAGCGAGCCGTCATCAAGGTCAACATATTCATGCAGTGACAATCGCGGAGACGGCTAGTTAATTCTATATAGAATTCTGGGATTGGCCGAAAAAGCAGTGACAGTCGTGAAGACGGCTAGTTCGTTTTGCAAGAAATTTAGAGATTGACTAGGTACGAAAGTACATCAAATGTTATCTGCAAATAAACAATCGAAATTAAGAACCGAGCTTTGCAGGGCTGAAAGAATACGAGATACATTCATTCTGACTGATGCCGTGCTCATGAATGGATCGTGCTCCAATTAATGTGAGGAGTTTTTTTTCTTTGGGGACTTGTAAGCATCTACTAGGAAATGGATGTTGAGAAAACATCACAATTGGAACTCTAAGTGTGACAGAGGAGCTTAAAATATTTCATGTGAACAAGTTGGAGGGACATTGAGGGCTTGGGCGAAGTTGTCAGTGATTGGACTGGAATGTTAGCAGCAAATAGCTTATTGATCTGATGAACGGTGATTGAAGTGAGCTTCCGAGAAAAGAAGAGAGAAGATGGTGTCTGGACCTGAGGACGGCAGCGTCGGAGATGGATAAAGATGGCCGAAAAAGCGCGCGAAGACATAAGGTTGGAACGGTCATGACAAACGTTTGATTTTATATTGGGCTAAGTTATACAATATAAACAATTGTTTTAAAATGTTTAATAAATTTCCATGTTTTTGTGAAATGAATATATGATTTTTCACTGAGCCAATTCTAGCAATGAAGTAGAAAGATAGAAAGATATTTGGTTTTCAGATTCCTCGACCGAGTTTGTTTGAGTATATTCAGTTTATTTCAAAATGGCGCACCAACAGGGGCTGAATTTCTTTGAAATCATTCAGATTATTTCAATATAAATTTTTGTTTGTAAATTAGAACACTGCTACAGGAACCACTTATTGACAGTGAAACTATAAGCTTGCTACTACAATGATATTAACACTCGTTCAACAATACGAAAATTATTATTCTGTATGAGAAACATTTTACCAGCAACGAAAGTGAAAAAAATTTTCTGGGAGGGATTTACAAACACAAAGTTTGAAAAGAAAAAGCCTACGATGGAAATGTAGTCGTTACAGAATTAATTAAATCGATGTCTTAAGCAACGATTAATCTACCTCATAGAAGCGACGTCCATTCTCTGTCACTGATAAATTGCCCAGATACTCCAGTGTCGTTGCTTGGCACTAGAGAAAAGTTGCAGAATATATTAATAATTCTATGCTTGTAAGTCAGGAAAAGATTTATGAATTCTCAATACGATAATTCGGTTTATGTTGCTCATTGGAGACGTAATTTTGTGCTTGCTTTGTATTTTGCCATGATGTGACGTGTTTCGGCCATGCCATCATGCGTTGCTGGTGGTCACTAGATCTGTCTGGCCAATCATCCTCCCGCTATCGTAACCTGCAGACACTGGCGCCTGCAGCATCCACTATCTCTAGTTCTGCATCTCCGCACGACTATGCCGTCCGATCACCAAGCAACGACCTCTCTCTCTCTCTCTCTCTCTCTCTCTCTCTCTCTCCTTCTCTTCTCCCTCTCTCTCCCTCTCATCTCTCTCCCTCTACCTCTCCTCTCTCTCCCTCTCCTCCTCCCTCTCTCCCTCCTCTCTCTCCCTCTTCTCTTTCTCCTTCTACCGCTCCTCCCTCTACCTCTCCACTCTCCTCGCTCTTCCTCTCCATCTCCCTCTCCCTCTCGTCTATCTCCCTCTTCTTCTCCTCTTTTCCTCTTCTCTCTCTTCCTCTCCCTCTCCTCTCTCTTCTTCCCCTCTCTCTTCCTTCCCTCTCTCTTCCTGCCCCTCTCTCTTACTTTCCTCTCACATGTTCGCCTCATGTCGCTCTTACCCCTAAGGATGGGAATTTAAGAAGGCCCACGAATGGGGGAAACCGGTAGCTGGCCGGCAAACACGATAACGCCAAATACATTATTATTATTATTATTATTATTATTATTATTATTATTATTATTATTATTATTATTATTATTATTATTATTATTATTATTATTAGCTTCTTGATAAACAGCAATCTTAGGAACTTTACAGAATTAACTTATTACAACTCGCTATTCCGAAGTATTTGACAATGTTTGGTTCACTTCGTCCATCGCACAACCGGTGCCATGGGCCGCCTCAAAGGGCCGACCACTCTTCCGCCCGGAGGGCCTGAAGGGCGCGCAAGAAGGCCCGGCGGCCGGAAGCGCGCAGCGGGCGCGCCCGTCGCTCGGGGGAAATCGAGCGCGAACTTCAAACAAAACGCGCTCTTCCGCGAACTGGACGAACCTACCGCACGCGCCCGACACTTGCCCGCTTCCGGCGGGGAAGGCGCGGTGGAGGGGGAAGCGAGGGCAAGGACGCGACGGTGGGAGTGGCGCGGACGCCGTGGCGGCATCGGGGTAACGGGGATGGAGGGACGAGTGGCCGAGGGAGGGGGGAGTCAGAGGAGGCACCGGGAGTAGTGGCTTAAGCGGGAATCCCGAGTGCCTAGAAGGCGGGGTTGTCCTGGGAACAGTGGCTGAGGCGAGGACCCCCAGTGCTTTGGGGGCGAGGCGGCACCAGGTGCGGTGGCTTAGGCGGGGATCCCGAGTACCTTGGGGGCGGGGCGGTGTCGAGAGAAGTGGCTCAGGCGGGGATCCCGAGTGCCTTGGGAGGGGGGTAGTACCGGCAGTAGTGCCTGAGGCAGGGATCCCGAGTGCCTAGAAGGTGGGGTAGTACCGGGAGTAGTGGCGGGGTAGTACCGGGAGTAGTGGCAGAAGCGGGGATTACGTGTGCCTTGAGACGGGGCGGTACAGGGAAGGGTGGCTCAGGACCGGCCCCGAGTGCCTGGGGGGCGAGGTGGCACGTGGAGCAGTGTGGCGGGGATCCCGAGTGCCTTTAGGAGGAGGGTAGTACCGGGGGTGCAGTGTCTGAAGCGGGGATCCCTAGTGCCTTGGGGGCTGGACGGTACCAGGAGAAGTGGCTTAGGCGGGGATCTCGAGTGCCTTGGGGGCGGGGCGGTGGCGAGAGAAGTGGCTCAGGCGGGGATCCCGAGTGCCTTGGGAGGGGGGTAGTACCGGCAGTAGTGCTTGAGGCGGGGATCTCGAGTGCCTAGAAGGTGGGGTAGTACCGGGAGTAGTGGCAGAAGCGGGAATTCCGTGTGTCTTGGGACGGGGCGGTACAGGGAGAGGTGGCTCAGGCCCGACCCCGAGTGACTTGGGGGCGAGGCGGCACCTGGAGCAATTTCTGTGACGGGGATTCCGAGTGTCTTTAGGGCGGGGTAGAACAGGGGGTGCAGTGCCTGAAGCGAGGATCCCGAGTGCTTTGGGGCCTGGGCGGTACCGGGAGAAGTGGCTCAGGCGGGGGTCCCGAGTACCTTGGGGGCGGGGCGGTGGCGAGAGAAGTGGCTCAGACGGGGATCCCGAGTGCCTTGGGAGGGGGTATTACCGGGAGTAGTGCCCGAGGTGGGGATCTGAGCCGAGGGTGTGAGGAGCCGCGTGTGGCGAGGTCGGAGGCGGGGTGGCGGTGTTGGAGTACCAGGAGGAAGGAGGCAGAATGGGTAGGGTGGAGTAGCAGGACAGGGGTGCGTGGTCACTCGAAAGGCAGGGTGGGGGCGGGTTGGTAGCGGGGGCATCGGGGACGGTGCGGGTGTGAGTTACACGGGGCGGCAGGGAGCGGGGTGCGAAGGGTCACGCATGTAGCGAGGCCACATCCAGGGTGGGCAGGGGAGAAATAGCAGGATGGGGTGCGTGGGTGATCGCCTCGAAAGGAAGAGTGGGTGCAGGTTGGTAGCAAGGGCATCAACCCAGTGCGGGCGTGAGCCGCGGGGCGGCAAAGGCGGGTTCCGAGCGACCGCGTGTGGCGAGTCCGGAATCAGGGAGTGCTGGAGTAGCCGGACGGGGGTGCGTGGTCACTCGAAGGAAGTGGGAGCGTGTTGGTAGCGGGAACATCTTTGACGGTGCGGTGTGAGCTGTGGGGCGGCAGGGCGGGTTCAGGCGGCCGCGTGTGGCGAGTCCGGAATCGGGGTGGAGTAGCCGGCCGGGAGTGCGCGTGGTCACTCGAAAGGAAGAGTGGAGCGCGGAGAGGATCCGAGAAGGGGAGCTGTTTGCTTGGGCTTCCTTTCCGCTCGCGCCCTCCTGAATTCGACCGCGACTCCGTTGCGCGCGTCCTCCGAGGGTCTTGAAGTTTCGAACTCGATAGCGCCGCGCTGGCGGCTCGCAGCGCTCGGCTTTGCGACGCGCGTAGGGAAGGTGTAAAAGTCTGGAAAGCCGTTTTCTGCTAAGGTTTCTTCCGAAAGGGCCATTGTCCGAGGATTTACATTCCAGAGATGCCCCTGGTTTACAGTCCAATGTGTTCGGTTACCATTGTAGGATACCAGGGTTTAAATAGCGCTTATTTCAAATGATGGAGATGAAGTTCGTGCAAGCAAAATTTGTACGTGATAGGTGTCCACAGGAGACTCGTTGATATTGTTTTTAATTATTCTGATGCTTCATAATATTCATTATTCCATACTTTATCGTAATATTCATCATCCTCCGTCGTCATCACATACAACGTACAAAATTACGTACAAATCATCACGTACAAAATTTGTTCGTGATGGGTGTCCACAGGAGAATCTCATTGATATGCTTTGTAATTATTCTGATGCTTCATAATATTCATCATCCCATATTTCATCCTAATATCCATCATCCCCCGGCATCATAATATTTCTCAACTCCCCCACAAACGCAGATTTGTTTGCAAGGATGTTAAGTTGCATTTCATGTCATTTGTTCAAAAGGATAGATCAACATGTTCTCTCTACAGAGTATGTCGATCACGTTAGAAATTGATAATTTAACATCTCAAACTCACGATTTAATAAACTACAATATTAAAAAGATATCTCTAATCTAAGTTGCCAAAATAATTCGGAAAGTCGGAAGCAATAGTGTTGGTGTTTATGTTATGGTCGAGGACTTCTTGAAGGAGACAATATAACATGTTAGAGCTCAAGGACGTAAAACACTTGATGTAAACGTGTTCATCATATTGATTGAACTTCGGATTGATTGCCAGACTAACGTGAACATAATCTGAACTATTAGAAGTTTTTTCTTGGTTCAAAACGAAACGACGCCTAGAAATTCTCCAGAAAAATGAAAGCTGAGAAAATTATTCTCCTAATTATCCCATCTAAAAATGTTAGCTTCTGCGTTCTTGAGTTGACTTCAGTATTATTCGAGAAAGTTTGTAAACTTAATAGTGTTTGGGTTTTGAAGTGCTACATTACAGTTGGTATGTATTGGAAACAAAATTTCACGTGTTTAGATGACGTTAAAGAATCTCCAGAAACTTTTATTTTAAAATACATCAGACGCCAATGCCAAATTCACAACTTAGAACACTTACTCTTTAAGATCCATACGAAAAGGCGCTCCGTCAAATAATACCCCTTTAATCATCAGCCACTTACAAATGTTCTCTTCTTCGAAGCGAGCTTTCATGTCAATAGGGAGAACGCTGTATAATGATCATTATTGATTTCCTTTGAAGCAAAATATAGCATGGAATCTTTGACGTACCATTTCGTCGAGTTCGTAGTGTTCTACCACTCAGATTCTATACATTTCGAAAAAAGCAGTATACGTATTCTCAGAATTACAACAGTCTAGAATTCAGTTGCACAGTAGAATAAGGAGAAGTAAATTTAAAAGTATATTACAGAACATAAAACTCGTATTCTAATTCCACAACAGTAAATTCCAAGAAGCACAGGGAGCAGTGAAAACACCGAAATGATGCGTACGTGACAGGAATGCGTTCAACATGTTGCCAGGCAACATCTCATAGAGCATGCGATTCAATTATCATCCTTTGCAAAGAAGCTTGCTATTTAAAATTAACGAATCAGGAATGAGCCAAAAATGGAGTAGATAAAGGACAAACATTTTACAATATGAATTGTACTATAGGAATTGACCATTTTGCATGCCCTTGCACACTATGACAAAGATTTTACATCACTTTTGACATGTTTAAAAGAAGAATTCAAATATTTAATACTTATTTATTTCTTATGTTATTAAAAATACGAATTAAAACATTCCGAAAGAATAACTAGAACGTGAGCATTCACATGACAGCGCACCACATATTCCAACCGTTTGAACTAAAAATATCACGAAACCTCTTTGAAATTAAATTTAACGCTGCAACGGAAACATTAGTTTCAATTCAGCGCCAACTGAGCACAACTGTAAAACAGTTGTAAAACACTTTTCTATAAGATGCGTATTTACAGTAAGAAATCCCAAGTGGTGAAATATTTTTTAGACATACATAAACGCGGAGAAAAAATTGAACACGCTCCAATACCTTCGCACAATTTTCGGAGTCAGAAAAAACTTGAATTTACTCTGCCTCGTTTGCTGAACCGGAGATTCATTTGCTAGACTACCGAACGCCCTCCTGCGAGGAACTATTGGCATTCTTTTCTATTGGTTTTCCCCGATCGTTATGCCTGACCTTGGTACTTTTTCCGTTTGAAACGGTTCGATTCGGATATTTTGATTTTAAAGGTACTTCTCAAGAAGAATTAACAATATTTTTTTGAAGCAACACAATTTTTCCAAAATATAAATATTTTTCGGGTTATTTTGAGTGCAATGAGTCAATTGTATAAACAAGATTACTCAAAACCGAAAGTTTCAATTTTTTGGTTTAGTTTTTTCTGTATGTCTCAAAAGGCGCTAATCGAAATGATGCAGGTCGCATATTTTAACACTTTGCATTTTGTTAAAATGAAAAAAGTTAGTAGTGTAAAATCACAATATTGATGATAAAGTTTTGTTCTCTTATATAAATATGATTTTCAAAATTAGATCCATAAATAAAGTCATGAAAAAGTGTTGAAAATGTAAGTAATTTTCACGTAATTTATCAGAGCAGCCGGATCAGAGAAGCCAGCCGCTAGAATTCTCCTCCAGACTGAATTCGACCTAGCTGGAAAGCCAGTGTCGAAAATCCTGCCGCCGTCGGGACTCGAACTAGGACCTCCCGGTCAGAGGCACTACAGTGACGTCAATTGAATCCTTTATTTCAGAAACCTGTCAAACGCCAAAATTTATCATATCGAGAAAATTGAAATAAAGTGTCCCAGTTTTTCCGATTTCAAAATATTTTTTAGTATTGAAGTAGTTAATAAATGAATATTTTTCAGCTAAATATGGATTAAGCGATGTGTCTATCCTCCTGGAACAATATTCCACCCCTAAAGCGCATTTTAAATTTTGGCGTTTGACAGGTTTCTGAAATAAACGATTCAATTGATACACTAATCAATCGGTCCCGGTATATTTCCTTCTCAATATTATTATTTAACGTGTAATGCATATTTTATTATTGAATAGAATGTAGTAATATTAACGCCCAAAACAATTGAGAAATCACGAAAGTTCCCTTTTCTTCTTTCACCATACATTTGAACATTCTAACACATTTTCATTTTAAACATCCATTCATTCTTCCCATTATTTTTGCTCGGCGCGCCTTTGGTCCTGTTTGGGAGCTCCGCGTTTGCGTTCGCGTGGCGTGGCGCGGCGCGGCGTGGCGCGGCGCGGCGTGGCGTGGCGTGGCGCGGCGCGGCGTGGCGTGGCGTGGCGTGGCGTGGCGTGGCGTGGCGTGGCGTGGCGTGGCGCGGGGCGGCGTCGCCGCCGTCGCGACGCGCTGCGGGGTGATGGACGACGCGCGCTTCCATCCGTCTTGGCTGCTGTCAGGCGGCGCGCGTCCGACAGCGCACGACGAGACGCCGCCGTTTTTACCCCCCCCCCCACTCCCCACCGCCAGCGTCCGCGCTGCACCGCCCCACGGAGCCCCAGAGCGCGCGCGCGGGAGACAGAGCAAGGCGCTTAAGGTGATATTTAGCGATGATGATAATAATAATATTAATAATAATAATAATAATAATAATAATAATAATAATAATAATAATAATAATAATAATAATAATAATAATAATAATAATAATAATAATAATAAATACCGGGAGCGGTAGCTCAGTGCATCAACTGATGTCACTGCTGTGCCTCTGACCTGGAGGTCCTGGGTTCCCACTCCCCACGGCGGCAGGATTTTCGACACTAGCTCTTCACCTAGGCCGAATTCAGTCACTGTCTGGAGGAGAATTCTAGCGGCCGGCTGCTGTGGTCGATACTTTTCCGTGGTTTCTCCGATCAACACCAGGCGAATGCCGGAGCAGTACCCTACCAAACGGGCCACGGACCGCGCGCCATCTGTCCTTCCTCTTCCTTGTCCTATCCTCTCCCCTTACACACTCACACTAACATGCACTACACAACCACATATTCCGGGAGACCGGACGGGAGATTAGAGCTTGTCCCGGCTGGGGCGGTGCCCCCCTGGTGGGAGAGTCCCTATCTCTTTCGGTTCACGTGCGCGCTTGCAAGAGCGACTGTGACGTCACAGCCCTTCTCAGAAATCTTGCGAGTCTGATCTCGCAACAGTTGCAACCGATTCTTAACTGCCAGAAGCTTCCAAAAGCTTCGATCTTGTTCCAGAACTATTAAACACGCATTTGCAATTCTTCACTTCAATCCTCTCTCCACGCGCCCTACGCGCAGAAATTCTGCGACGTAACTGCCGTCAGAACAAAATTCAGTTCAGGTTGAATACAGCACATGAGCGCAACCGTACCCCGCTGCTTGAGCTCCGTGACGAGATATAAGTTTTCCTCACGTAAAATTTTTTTCAATGAAGCGTTCAGCTTTAATTTGTTGATTTTCACTTCAAAAATTAATGTAAATTTTCGGACATAAAATATTAAGTTGTCATTCGCGAGTCTAAGTTGAACTGTGTAAGGCGTAAACTTACCACGTGTAAACTGAAGTGTTGAAATGTGAGTGAATCATCTACACTGTGTATTTGTGTATTCTGTCAGTGACAACATGTAAAGGGGAATAAACGTGTTTTGTGCAATCACATCCACTTTCAATTGAGTCCGGAAACAGTCCTGAACCCGCATTTGTGATAACTGCCGAAAAAGAGTAATCAGAAGGTCTCACTGTCACGAACAACCAAAATAAAATACACTCCACTAAACCATCCTTAATGCAAGGCGGTCTGTACAGCGGTCCATCGATTTTTTGCTTCCAAGGATTCGAAGGACATAGATTCTGATTACACCAAGTGTTAGAAGAAGTAATTTACTGTATACAGGAGTAAGATTTTTCTATGTTTTCGTTTTATGGTCCGACAATAAGAGATTTTTGGTCAAAAATTCGCTGTTTTCCGATGCACGATTACAATACTTACTCTTCTTGCATACGTATGGGCGGGAAAGAAATAATAATAGATATGAAAGGAGATGAATTTTAAAAAAAATGGAAACAAAACAATTTGGTGTACAACTTATCTACCATTTCAACCACATGACTCATTCACAAAAACACGAAGTATCACTTAGAAACTCTTGAATTGGTGAATTAGTAAAAAAACGCATAACTTGAGAAGTTTAAATATAATGTGTTTTGGAAACATCACATTATTTTAATTTCATTAAAAAATGTTTTTTGTCATGAAACCAAACTTTTGATCAATCCTGTTTATACGACACAAACCCATTAAAATGTTCCGCTTTAAAATTTACTTCCATTCCACTAGCATGTAAAAAGTTTACCAATTCAAATTTACTTTTTTCAAACTGCTTCGAAATTAAAAACTCAATATACCCATAAGCGTAGATGGTCTCTTTATCGCTCGCTTTCCCCAAATCCAAAACAGCACGGCTGCATCACTAACCCTCGTCTCCGGCCAAGTTGACCCTTCTCTTAAACACAATTTCATACGCGCCTCTCATTCTTTAGCGATTTGCCCTGCCTTTGGCTGGCCTGCCTCCATCGCCGCCTCATCCCCCCTCCCATCCGAGTGATATATGAGCTGAGTTTTTTCCTATCACTCGCAGAATTACTTCCCTGATATTAAAAGGCAAACGTCGGTCGGTCGTTGTCCTTCGTCCTGCGATAAAAACGAGGCTACTGCGGCGCCGCCCTCGCCGCCGCCTCGCCCGCCTCCGCCGCCGCCTCGCTACAGGCGCCACTTAATTCGTTTCATGAACATTAAACAGCGACAGCCTTGCTACGCGGCTAGGCGGCCGCCCTGCCGCGCTTTTTTAGTTGGCGCGGCCGCCGCAGCGCGCGCCCGCGGCGGCGCACCGCGCCGCTGCGATCGCCTTTTTTCATTTATTTCAATTCGGCGAGATATTACATGACAAATGAATTAATACTCGTAGTTTGGAGCGTTTTATATCGGAAGTCTCCCCCTGGTCGGTGGTGGCCGCGGCGGCTGCTGTCGCTGGAACAGCGGCCGGGGAATGACGGTGGCGGGGACGGTCACGGGGATTGGGCGGGGACGGGGGCGGGGGCGGGTGGGGCGGGGCGGAGTAGGGGAAAGGGGAAATCCCCGTCACCCTCAACGGCTGCGCAAATGTGACCCCTCCCCTTCGGCCTTGCTAATGACCGGCCGACGCCCGCACAGCCCCGCCCCCACCCCGCCCCCGCCCCCTCCCCACCCCCTCTCCAACGCGGTGATGCGACCCGAGCGAGCGGCGCGTTAGGGAAGTCGCCGCGCTGCGTTAGGCAGATGTTTTCACGGGTGAGATTGCACAGAATTTCGCTCGTCAGTGATCACACGAGTGGAGGGAAGCAGACTGTTTCAAAATCGCGGCTGCGCTGCCAATAAGTAAATGTGTATTTTGCCATATAACGTGAATTTCTGAGTGAGCGGAATTGTATGCGCTTCTCAAGTGGAGAAAACACTGAATCGTGAGAGCAAGAACACACTCTTCCCTTAAACTGCTCTGGTCTCTTTTACTGATATTTGTTTATTTTTTTCAATATTAACTGTTAGAAAAATAAAAGCTTTCGCTTTAAAGATACAGATTTTTCATGTGACAAAATCATTACAAAATTATAAAATAAAATTAATGCAAGTAGAAATAGAAATATTCACAAAACGACAGGAAGTTACTGCAAAACCCCATTTAGTTGTAACATTTAATGAAACTTATATTTATATTATAGCATACTGAATTGCTGTAACTTGATTATCAGTCAATGATTTTATCTTCATAATAACTACATATGGATCAATAAGAACTCGTAAGTGCTAATCAAGTTATGGTCATCTTAGGTTTACTATACGATGGTGAAATATGGGCTTAAAACAACTCGATTGAAAAAGAATTATACAAGAAAATGAGATTTCCGAAAGAAGTAACGAACTTAAATAATATTTTAGAATATCTACTTAGATGGGATGATGTAAGATTTACTGCGAACATAAAAAGTACCCGACAAAACAAGTAGACAGAACTGAATGGAACATATGGGAAAAAATACGGCAAGGCAGACCTTCCGCACTAACTCTGAAATATAATATAGGTTTAGTGGTGAGTTATAGTTGATATTTATATTCATAATTACAACAATACTATTCATTTCAATAAGAGCAGCTTTCGATGGCTTAGCTATCATCAGTTTTCTGCTGTCTGGAAGTCATAAAAATGACTACTGATGATGATGGTAAGCCATCGAAAGCTGCTCTTATTGAAAAAAATAGTATTGTTGACAAAGACAACGCCTTCAATCATTTCAATCTGAAATATAAACTGAGAGGAAAGATAAACATTGGAAAGCTGAAAAAGAGAAGGAATGGAATATGGCTAATCCATTAAAAGCCTGCAGCGCCTCTAACCGGGAGGTCCTAGGTTCGAGTCCTGACGGCGGCAGGATTTTCGATACTAGCTTTTCAGCTAGGTCGAATTCAGCTGCTGTCTGGAGGAGATTTCTAGCGGCCGGCTGCTCTGATCGGTAGTTTTCCGTGGTTTCTCCGATCAACACCAGGCGAATGCCGGAGCAGTACCCTAACAAGCGGGCCACGGACCGCGCGCGATCTGTCCTTCCTCTTCCTTGTCCTATCCTCTCCCCTTACACACACACTTACACTAACACGCACTACACTACCACACATTCCGGGAGACCGATCGGGGACTTAGATCTTGTCCCGGCTGGGGCGGTGCCCCGCTGGTGAGAGAAACCTGGTTGGGGAAAACCCCTGTTACCCGACGGTAGGTCGGCGCCGGATCTCGCCATCCTGCGTGGGAAGACCACCACTACCTCCCGAGCAAAAACGCACTACACGAACGGGACTAATGACCATAGTAGTTGACACGCCCGGAATCACTAACTAACAATCAATCAGCATCTTGCGTCTTGTGGATCGCGCAGAGCACTAAACGGGGAGAAGGGTACACAACAGTATCAGTGGCAGGGCTAAGGCGACGCAGCCACGGGAGGCGGGCGAGCCTGCGCGGGGGTGGCGGGTGACCTGGAAACGAAATCGGGACCGGCTTCGTCTCGTCGGGTAATTGCGGGAGTGTTGACGGAGCCTGACCCCGCCGCACAGTGGTCAACTATGCTCCGCAGCTGAGCAAAAATGGAAAATATTCAATGATTCTTGACCCGTTGTCATTATATGTCTAATGGTACTTGAGTTTGGGTCACAAGAAAGAAAACAGAACCTTTACATTGCCGACGTTTCGGGGATATATTTAATAATAATAATAATAATAATAATAATAATAATAATAATAATAATAATAATAATAATAATAATAATAATAATGTATTTATTACTGGCGAGGCTCAGGCCGTAAGGCCTGCTCTTCCGCCTAACCACTTAAATATTTACATTTACATAATTGCAATTGAGGCGTTTCGGTGGAAATAGTGATAACTGACATTTCACGTTAGTTACGAAATTGCAACGGTCGTATTAGTGGAAGTGAGCTACACATAACTAATGAAACATAAATTGTGAATGTACTTTGATTGTGAAATTTTTGGATTCTAAATCTAACATGAAATAAAGAGACCCCATGTTTTTATTCACAAGAGAGTCGTGGTGAGTCAATAATTTTACTTTCGTAAAATGTCAGAAATTCTCAAACACCCGAATGTCTCATTTGTAAACAAATTTAAAGAAAAAGGGGGGCATAGTTTACATTTTTATCTGGGATGCAAAACTAGGGACCATCCCGGCATACCCCTTAAGCGATTGACTAAACCCAGGAAAACCACAATCAGGAATCAATATTTGGCCTTGATCAGGGCTACAGAACTGTTAGAATCATTTATTTACATAAATATGTACAGTGCACCATTTCATTCGAGCTGCAATTCGTTAGTTTATTGACAATATAGTTTATTTGATTGTGTTGATGTTGTAAGGTTATGCATAATGTACGTCGTATACTCTACATATCCCTATTTTCTATGTGGTTCCATCTCACATAAATTATATAGGGTTCAACTGTGATAAACATTTTTCACGTGTTGTGCATCCGCCTCTGTTAGCGTGTGTTAGGCTACAATAGTGATCCCAACTTATGAAACATGAAATACGAAATTGTCTATTTACATGTACAACATACACACACCGATATATTTAATTTTTTCGGTGTATATAAGTATGTTGTACACGTATAAGTATGTTTTTTACTAACAGTATTGTTCATTTTATCCATAAAAAACTGTATAAATGATGCTATACTTAATTTATAACGTGTTTGACCCGCTAGTTTTGAGTGAACAACTGCAAAATGATAAAAACACTGTACGTATTATTCACACATTTCTTACGCTAAATGATACCAATGAGTTGCCCCTATTATTTTTGTCCAGCACGGAACGAAACTTGAGCTCTGTACGTCGCCGAGTTGTCGGCGCCTGCAGGCTCCCAGGAGGCAGGTCCGTTGGCACAGCGCACAGAGAGCGGTGCCTGGCCAGGCCCGAGGAAGCGGCGGAGTCGCAGATGGCGGCGAGAGGGAAATACAGACGGCACTACGCGAGTAGGAGCAATTGGAAACACGTCTAGGGATAGCAAAAAATATGTTACGTACACGTTAATACACGTCTAGGGATGAAAAAAATGTTTTTTCAAACATCGATGTTTTTCCATTAAGTAATATTGATATTTTGCATCATTCTCATTACCACGCTACACATTTCGCCTGTGCAATCTGAGGAAGTTTGGGAGCTGCTCGCGTAATGACTACGTTATCGGTAGGCATGTCATTGCCTGAATCGATAGTAATGTTAGAAATGGCCCTCAGACGTTTTGAAGGGTATTGAATGAGACTCACTCCACTCAATCCAGCAAAGTCTCGCTGTAACATTACACAGTACTGTAATTAAAATTGGATAGGAAAATAGCAAATGTATAAGTCTATATTTAAAACATCGATGTTTTAAACATCGATGTTTCTTTGTCGATGTTTTCATCGACATCGAAAGTTCTCTAATGATGTATCGATACATCAATGTACTGATGTTTTGGTAAAATATCTCGTCAATAAACAGGTTCGCAGTTCTGAGACGCTGGTTAGACTCCCTCCCCTTTTATGAGTCGTTTACTTTTCTACGTTTGACACCCTGATTCTTTTATTTGAACTTCGCTGACAATTTCTTTTTACTTTCTCGCCTTACGAAGTTCTTCGTTAAAAGAGAAAGTTATGTAATCGTGCGTCAGAAAACGGTGATCTTTTTCTTTCAGCTCACCTGATTCATATCTATATTTTTTATTTCTGATCCCCCTTTTGCACACTTTGTTGTCTTCTCCTTTCTTCCTCTTCTTTGCTCCCTTTTTTCCCTTTCCACATTTCTCTACACCTTCCCTTTTCCTTCCATTCCTTCTCTTTTCTCCTTTTCCTCTATTCCCCTTCGTGTTTGTTCTCCTCTTTCTATCTTTCCCTTTCTTTTACCTCCCCTCCTTGCACATTTTTCTCATTTGGTTGTCTCCACTTCCGTAATTTTAGTTATATTTCTAAATCCTTCACTTATTTTTACGTTTATTAGCCTCTCGTTCTTTAAAAAAAAAGCTTTCTTGTACCTCGTGCTCACACTTTTACTTCGCAAAGTAAGGCTACACAAAATGAACTTTGATTCAGATACAGTAATTGAATACAAGTCTTGTAATACAGAAATTATTAGCAACAGTTTTCCGATTGCGCGCTAAACAAGCGGCGGAGGGCGAGCGTGGCGAATGGGGCGGAGACGTGCAGCGAAGGTGCGATTTCCGGCGGAGGGCGGCCGTGGCATGCCGGCGGCGCCGTGGGCGGCGCGGAATGCGACTAATTGAAGCCCCGGGGCGAAGACGTCGCGCTGCGGCCGCCCGGCGACAGCACGCCCTCGCCCCCGCCCTCGCCCTCGCCCCCGCCACCGCCCTCGCCCTCGCCCGCGCCCGCGTCATTACCATTGCGGCAGCGGCGGTGAGGCGGGGCGGACGTGGACGCGGCAGAGGCCGGAGAGGCGGTGGAGGCGGCGACGGCGACGGCTGAGATGGCGGTGTCAGCGGAGGCGGCGGCTGCTGGGGAGGCGGAGACAGCTGTGGCGGCGTAGATGGAGAGGGTGGTGAAGGTGAAGGTGAAAGTGGAGGCGGTGGGGGTGGCGGTGGCGGTGGCGGTGGCGGTGGCGGTGGCGGTGGCGGTGGCGGTGGCGGTGGCGGTGGCGGTGGCGGTGGCGGTGGCGGTGGCGGAGGCGGCTGCGGAGGCGGAGGTGGCGGAGCATGAGGCGGCTGTGGTGGTGGACATGGCGGAGGTAGCGGCGGTGGCAGCGGTGGAGGAGAAGGCGGATGTGGACCCGGCGGTGGCGGCGGCGGTGCCGGAGGCAGCGACAACGGAGCAGGAGGCGGCTGTGACGGCAGAGGTATTGGTGGGGGAGGTGTAGGCTGCGGCAGCGGTGGCGGAGGTGGCGGCGGTGGGAATGGCAAGCCCGGCGCACACGGAGAAGCGCAGTGTTGAGAGAGGAACAGCGAAGGGGTTGCACTGTCTGTGAAAGCGTCTGACCGTCCCTAATGTGAAGGTGATGAATTGACTGTTGCTCCCTAGCACGTCAACTGGTATCGTCATTAGTACCGTTAGTGCATGGAATGTGTTTTAATTAAAGAACGTGGCGATGGTTCTCCTCCGCTGGATGGTGTGATCTGGCGCTGACCTACATGTGAGGGGAATTACCCCTTCCAGGTATTTCTCCTTCCAGGGCACCGTCTCAGCAGTCCACTCCCTCCTAACAGGTGTAACAGTACAGCGTTTATAATTTTGTGAACGCGGAAATCTTCCGATCAGAGCAGCCAGCCGCTAGAATTTTCCTCCAGACAGAATTCGACCTAGCAACGTGGTTGCCGTAAAAAATACGCCGCCTACCGTTCTCAATCACGAGGATCTCCCAGTGGATGTCGCTGCAGAGACAGCGACTCTCCACCTCCACCTCCACCTCCACCTCCACCTCCACCTCCACCTCCACCCCCCTGTTGTCTGGCCGGAGGTGGAAAATCACTCCTGGCCGTTAAATGCTGTTAAAACATGATAGATCGCCCATATGTCCTGATGGATACCACGTTGCTTACAATATACAATATACAATATTTAGTTAAACTTTGATGACAACTTTAGGATTGAAGGCTGATGTGTTTTCAACGCTGATATCTAAAAGTAAGAGTCACATAACTATATTGCTAATTTAGTTTTCAGTGTTTTGTTTGCAACGATAAAATTGTGGTGTGTTATAATATATTACAGAGCAGTTTCTAATAAAGAAAAAGTGAATTACGAATGGAAGGAAGAGCAGTTATCATGGCGCCAAATAAATTGTTATATTATTCACTAAAGCAGATGAATTCGTATTGTGACAATTTTGTTATCATTATTATGTCGTTTGAATAAAACGGGAAGATTCTTCGTGCCAACATTGACATCCCTTTCGAAGAATAAATTAAACGACTCACAAATTCTACGCGCAATCCCATCCGCAAAGAGGTTAAAGAGACGAAGAACCGGAGACGGAATATCCACAATCACACGCAGATAAGGCGCAAAGCACCTGCTTCGGAAGGTCTCGAGTTAATACTCCAGTTTCCGCTCGTTCAGTGTACTACGTCCGTCTCCTTGTAAATTCCAACGTCCATTCAAAGTCGCGAGTTCGAGACTTGAGCAGGGGCTGGACCCTAAGGTTCCGTTAAGTGAGATTAAGTATTCCGTACGGGCTGACGCCCGGGGCCCCACGCCAGTAGCCGCCCCAACCGGAGGATTACTTCTCGCAAGTTGCCTCGGCGCCCGAAAGAGCGCAGCTCCGTCGCGCGAGCCCCGGCACGGGCTGGCTCAGATTGAAGTTTAATAGCAATTATGGGAGTTGGTCCATATAAAACTTTCGGGTGAGGTTGTAAGTTCAACTAACAACGTTTTACTCGTCTTTAAGAGCTTCTCCGCCGAAAGTTGGCCCCGCTTTTACGGCGCGCGATCTTCTGCTGTTTTCTTTTTGTTGACTGTATATATATAAAAGGAAAGCTTGATTTATGACGAAAGAGTAAGCAGTGCTTTCCTTTTCCCTACTCCGTTTACTCCGATTCGCGGATTTTTATTCGAAAAAGAAGGGATAAAAAAGCGCCTCTCATAGGACGCATAAACGTGGAAATATTCGAAATTTATGAGTAGTGGCTTTGGGTCTTCCGGTCTCCTTGGTGTAGGCTACGTTTCGGGGTTGCGATTCATATTGAGCTGCAAAGAGCTTTGTTTTACAAAAAAGTATATTTTATTTATTTTTTATATTAAAATAAAATAAGTTTTAGAATCAGTTTAGTTTTCGTAACTCATAAAAATATCATATTTAGGCAATACTTCAATTAGTATTTCACTTACAAGAACTCAGACTTATAAGTTTGCGAATTCAGAATGTCAGCAAAATTATTTAGTGTTTTGTGTTATTCAGACGAATTGGTTACTATTCTAGTCGTAGGTCATTTTTTGAATAATTTACAAATTCTCTCAGCTGCTAAAATCCTTTGGGTCACATTTCATCTTGTTGGCCGTAAAGTAATTTTGGCGAGGCACTTTCAGTGTCGGAGAGATCTTTAATATACTTTCATCCTTCTCGGGGGTCTGAAGCCAGATTAGATTTTGAAATAGGTTTTCATAAGCGAGGACTTAATATTCGTTAATTAAGTATTCTAAATCTTCATGGATGAGCACTAAAATCGGAAACTCTTAAGAAGATGCTAACGACACATAAAAATCCCGTGTTATTGCCGCATATTTTCTGCAGGTATATGACCTTCCTTTTCCTTCCCAGCCCCTGAAGAAACTGCACATTCCCGCGACAGTAAAAACTGCAACTTGAATCACCTGCTCTCGTATGTCTCTTAATGAATATCAGCCATAATCTTGGGGCAAAGATGCCTATACGTTCTGAAATGAGAAACTCACCACCTTTAGGGGATAAAATAAAACGGGGAATCTTTTCAGTTTACACTTAAAATACTGAATATCCTGTGCTCAAGTGCAATGATCATTAGTGAAAAAATGTACGACACTGACGCAACTACTGATCAAATTAGAGATAAATTTGCTAGCCCGTTATTCGCCTTTTTTCCCAAAACGGAACGAAAAATGAAAATAGAACATTTCAGTATAAATTCCAAGTTTTGGTGTATAAATTGTTTGTATGGTACCATAAGATTCTATTTAACAAAATTCTTTAATTGGTATTTTTCATTTCAACTTAATGGCAATTCGAGAAAGTTTTCAGTTTGAGTCATATCTCTCGGAGAAATTGGTAGTTTCTGAAATTAGCTGATGTTTAAATTGTTTTTCGTGGATATTGGATAATATAACATTCAAAATGGAGAAATAATAATTAAAGGTGAATCAAGTTTTAGGTATTCTTACTGACAATTTCACTCATGCCTGACCGCGAGGTAAGTAACCCATGCTAAGCAAATATATTTCAAATTCAACCAATCCCAGATGTCTATTCCCACACGATTATCACTTTATTTACATTTTACACTCCACTGTAATCACTTCGTTTACCTTTGTAAGATAAAGATAGCAATTGTTTTAGGTCCATTATAGCTTGTGAGCATATAGCATTGTGGAGGGAAGGTGGATAGGGAGGGTGAGGTGGCGTGGAGGGAACAGGGGTGGGGAGAAAATGGGATATGGAGGGGAGGGAGCAGAAGGAGACAAGGAGAAGGGCGAGGAGGGAGGGAAGGGAACGGGAGGGAAGGAGGAAAATAAGAGGAGGGAGGGGAGGAGATGGGGAGTGGGGAAGATGGGGAGGAGAAAAGGAGGGAGTGAGATGAGGAGTGGAGGGGAGGAGGAGAAGAGAGGTGGAGAGGAGGAAGGAGAAGGGAAGGGAGGAGGAGGGGAGTGAGAAGGAGGGGAGGGGAGGAGGGAGGGAGAGAGGAGGAGGAGGAGAGGGGGAGAAAAGGAGGAGGGGAGGGAGAGGGGAGGGGAAGGGGAGGGGAGGGGGAGGGGAGGGGAGGGCGGAGAAGGCGAGGGGAGGGATGACGAGGGGGGAGGTAGGAGGAGGGGAGGGAGAAAAACGCGAAGGCTAACGCGCGCTTAGCGGCACGCGCCCCGCGCCCTTCGCCGCTAATGAAGCAGCGCTCCCGGTAATTAGGTTGAGCGAGCACCACGCCGGTGTCCCCGCGCGCCCCACCATGGTCCCCGTCATTGGGAGTGCAGCTCCGCCCCGCTCCGCCCCGCCCCGCCCCGCTCCGCCCCGCCCCGCTCCGCCCCGCCCCGCCCCGCCCCGCTCCGCCCCGCTCCGCCCCGCTCCGCCCCGCTCCGCCCTGCTCCGCCCCGCTAGGCTAGAATATGATTAAACCAGACATTTAACGAACATTAGACATGTAAAGTTATGTTTCGACATTAAAATTTCTCACAAAACGATTAAATTAGGCGATTTTTATTACTTAGGAAAATCAGCAATTTTTATATTTATGAGTGGCTTCAGGCATATTATTTTATTCACTTTCATTTCTTTTCGTTTTCAACCTGTCAATACCACAGCTGCATCGGGATGAGAGCAATTGCTTAAGTCCATGCTGATCGTAGACGGGCGTGAAACATCCTCTTTATATTGACTTGCAGGGGTTCTTATGTTCGGTGCGTTGGGTGAGATATTTCTGGTGCGTAGTCGATTACGTACTTTATCAGGGAAATTCGCCTTTCTGGAAATTCTGAAAAGTATTTGCGTTTCGGTATAACAAATTTTAAAAAATGAGATTCTTCATTTTCTTCAAATCTTCAATTGATTGATTGATTTTTTCGTGTTTCCGGGCGCGTCAACTGCTTTGGCTATTAGTCTCGTTAGTGTAGTGCTTGTTTTTTTCGTGCGAGATGGCGGTGATCTTCCCCAGCTGGATGGCGAGATCCGGCGCCGACTAGTCGGCTAGTGGGATTTCCCCCTAACCAGGACTTTCCCACCAGCGGGGCATCGCCCCAGCCGGGACAAGCTCTAAGCTCCCGACCGATTTTTCGGAATATGTGGTAGTGCAGTGCATGTTAGTGTAGTGCATGTTAGTGTGTGTGTGTGTGTGTGTGTGTGTGTGTAAGGGGAGAGGATAGGACAAGGAAGAGGAAGGGCAAATCGCACGTGGTCCGTGGTCCGTGGTCCGTTTGTTAGGGTACTACTCCGGCATTCGCCTGGTGTTGATCGAAGAAACCACGGAAAACTACCGATCAGAGCAGCCGGCCGCTAGAATTCTCCCCCAGACAGCGACTGAATTCGATCTAGCTGAAAAGCCAGTGTCGAAAATCCTGCAACCGTCAGGACTAGAACCTACGACCTCCCGGTCAGAGGTGCTTCAGCGACATCAGTTGATGCACTGAGCCACCGCCCCCGGTATGGTGATGGTAGAGAAGCTAACGGTTGTAATGGTGGTGACGATGAAGATGGGCGAAGGAGGGCGTACCTACTGGACTGGCGGACACGGCACCAGCAGTTCCGGGAGGCGTGACGCGGGCGGCCCTACGTAAATATGCACGCACCGCGGTCGTCATATGTTTTCCTTTCGTTAAGCGGCGGCGCCCGTGGCGCCCCTGGCGGTCCTCCAGGACTTTTTCCGCCACCGCCACCGAGGACGAGAAAGGAGAGCGAGAGAGGACAAGGACGCGAGGACCGCCCGGAGGGCGAGGATAAAATTTGTGGAGTCCCGGCGACGCGACGCCGGGCCCCGTTCGGCTGAATTAGCGGCGCCCGGCCAGGGCGTTGCTTGTGAGGGGTTCTTGCGCGTGTGAATTTAGCGGCCCCAGCCGCGGCCCGCTTCGGAATAAAGGAGATATTCGCTCGCCGCGGACGCAGCTTCCGCGAGCAACACTAGAGAGAGAGAGAGCGAGTGAGAGCGAAAACGTGAGATAGCGAGAGAGCGAAAGCGAGAGAGAGAGAGAGAGAGAGAGAGAGAGAGCGAAAGCGAGAGAGAAGAGAAAACGAGAGAGCGAAAGCGAGAGAGCGAGAGAGAGAGAGCGCAAGCGAGAGATAGCGAAAACGAGAGAGCAAGAGAGAGCGAAAGCGAGAGAGTGAGAGAGAGCGAAAGCGAAAGAGCGAGAGAGCGAGAGAGAGCGAAAGCGAGAGAGCAAAAGCGAGATAGCCAGAGAGAGCGAAACCGAGAGCCAGAGAGCGAAAGCGAGAGATGAAAAGCGAGAGTACGAAAGCGAGCGAGCAAGCGAGAGAGAGAGAGCGAAAGTGAGAGAGGGAGAGCGAGAGAGCGAAAGCGAGAGAGCGAGAGACATTGAGAGAGCGAGAGCCACCGAGCGAGAGAGCAAGAGAGTAATATTTTGCGAGACCCTTTGATGAAGCATACAACGAGAAATCCGTTCATTATAATACTTGCTCCCAGGAGTTAACTGGTAATAATGTATAAAATGTGGATTATTTAGTTGTTTTTTTAGTAAAACATGTTGTAATGACACAAACTTCTCTAATTTCCGACTCTAATCCTTTTGAAAACAGTAGAAAAGATTTGAAAAGAACGACATGCTACACACAACGCACCATTTGTGAATAAAGTACCACATGACGGCAAATATTAAATTAGAGTATAAATAAACGTACCAGAATAAACGTCTTATGTTAGTTCGACACGAGTGGCAAAAAGAACTTGAAAGTTAAAGGTATAAACGGAGCGTAAATCCTGTATCATTACAGGAATGATTTCTATTGTTTCAAGGCTTTGATAACACATTAGAGGAACATGTCATTTCTTAAAAGTGCAATGTCTACCTTTCATCTTTTTAGTGTTCTCTAGAATAACAGTAGATATAAAGAAGACTATATCAAGAACAGAATTTTATTCAGTAAATAACGTCTTTACAGTCTAACAGTACAGTACATTGCCTTTTTTTATTTTCACGATCCAAAAACTCATCTTAAAATTACACAGAAGTGGCTCTGAGCATTGTCATGAAGTCAATCCTCGATTCGAAGTTTATGTTATAAACCTTCGCACTGTCACTTTGCACTGATCTTCCGGTGACTTCGAGCCAGTATAAACTCCGATCAGCGTATGGACTCGTGTAAACAACGCCTAGCATTGCATTGCGCACAGTTTGCTGATCACAGTAGCTGCATCTGTCGTGGTATTGGACCGTCTACAGCAAGTCAACGGAGATCGTGAGTGGGAGATAGCACAGTACCATTTAGTTCCCTGGAGGTCTACGTATACAGTTTCAAGTACGAGTTGCATTCGCCGTTTCCAAAGAAATCTACCTCATGACCGTTGTCTTTTCTTGTCAGAAAATTTTTCTTTTGAACTTCTTATTCAAATAGAATTAATTTGTAATGTTTAATATCTTTCGTAAAATATGGAATTATTGTAATTGGACTTCTACAAAAAAGAAACAAACGCTTTAGATTTCACTGAACCAATTCTTATATTCTATGAATTATAAAAATTGTGGTTTTGGATGTATACGTCTTGACTACCTTAATTCAATGAACATTCAAATTTTTGATAAAAATGACTTTAAAACATTAATATTTTAATACTTTGATCCTATCCTAAGTTTAAAACCAATGATAGTACTTGGTATTTCATCCTCGCTCTTTTAATAGTTTTTAAAGACGTCATAAAACGTAGAGTACGGAAAACCATAGTTAACATAAAGGTGGATTAAATCGATTGAATTACAGATGTACAGAAGAATCTGATTACTGAGGAGTGGGATTGTCTTGTAGATGGAGGAGAACAATCCTATTCTCCTCTCTAGTTTCCGATTCCAGTCACCCAGTTTTCTTGCCAACTGAGACACAACGGTTAACGATTATTGACTATGGCACCCACAAAGGGAATTCTCCGATAAAGCGTATTTTATTCCAGTGTCCCATAATATGCTCACATTTCTAGTGGGTGCCTTTTTGATACGTCACCACGAGGTCCCTCTTTGAACGCGCAGACATGGCCCCGCGAGTTCTCTCCAGAGCATTGAAACGTCGTTTCGACCCTGGCAGCCTTCCATAACGACACCTTGAAACCATTCCTCTAAAATACGAGTTGGGCCGAGTAGAGTTTTCTTTGCAAATTGCTGCACAGAACGCCCCATAACTATTAAATAGAGCTTCGCTTTCTAGTATCTCTTTCACTGAGCAGAGCGGTGCGTTCATGGGCTGTCCATCCAATTCAAAAAAAGCTATAAATGAAATGTTTCTCTGCGGTGGGGAGGAATTCATGTTTTCAAGGGAATTCTCTTATATTTATTTTAACTCACGGCGCTTGTATTCACCCGAATCTATTAGATAATGGAAAACAATAGATCACATAAATAAAACCTAGAACATGTGAAGCACTAAGTCTTTTTATAAAAAGGAGGTAATTTCCCAATTTTTATTATTTATAAACATCTAAAATGAAGTGAAATTTATTTACTTCAATGAAAATTGAAAGAATATAAATGTGACAAAATGTAAGAAGTACGTATACGAGTGAAGACGAACCGAACAAAAACATTCCATAATTCCTGGAATCATCCAATAATAATTTAACTTATCTACATTTGTTTGCAATGAAAAACATAATTAACATTAGTTTAAAAAATTAAATAAATTCCAAACCGGCATCAACATTAGATACAAGTCAACGTCAACTAAAAACAAACGGATAAAACCGTAGTTTCGTAGAAACCTGAGGATCATCTGAATTCCTTTTTCGTGGTTTCCTACAGTTTTATTTGATTTAACAATCGACATAGAAGCTCTCAGCTTTAAAGCGCTTAATCAGCTGTGGAAGGAGCTCTCCGGGTGATATGTGCCCCTGGCGTCCAAAACCAGGTCCACGGTGAACCTTGGCGCCCCGTGCAGTGCGGGCACAGGAGAGCGCGGCGGGGAAGCGGGTGTGACGCGCGCCGTCCGGCCGTGGCGGGGAGTAATGGGAGGCCGGGAGTGGGGCAAGCGGAGTGGAGTGGAGCCAGGCGAAAGGGGGCGTGGTGGGGGCGGAGGCGGAGTGAGCTCGCGCAGCCCCTCGGTAGGGAGGGCGCGAGGGGGAGTAAAGAGAAATGCGGCGGTAAGAGATCTGGGATAGGCTTGGCGGAATGGCACCAACATGGCAACAATACAGAACGTAGGAGAGGAGGTATGGAGAGGGAGAGGGAGAGAGGTAGAGAGAGAGAGGGGCTGAAAGAGAGTGAGGCAGAGGGAGAGAGAGACCGAGAGGGTGCGTGATGGACACAGAGCGGGACGGACAGAGAAAGCGGTACAGACAGAGAGAAATGACGCAGAGAGAGAAAGAACAGATAGTAAGAAAGGACAGTCAGAGAGAAAGGACGGCTAGAGAGAACGGACGGACAGAGAGAAAGGTTGGACAGAGAGAAAGGACGGACAGAGAGAAAGGACGAACAGAGTGAAAGGACGGACAGAGAGAAAGGACGGACAGAGAGAAAGGACGGACAGAGAGAAAGGACGGACAGAGAGAAAGGACGGACAGAGAGAGCAGAATGGACAGAGAGAGCGAGAAGGACAGAGAGAGCGAGACAGTCTGAGGGAAAGGATGGGCACAGAGAAAGGACGAACAGAAACCAAGACGGAGAGAGAGCAAGACCGAGAAGGTAAAACTGAGAGAAAGACGGAGAGAGAGCGAGATGGAGTGAGAGGGGGACGGAAATAAAACGCGAAGGAAAGAGAGCGGAATGGATGTAGGGAGCGGAACAGTGTTAGCGAGCAGGGCGGAGGAGAAAAATCAGGGGGTAGTGGGTAGAGCCGAATAATATATGAAGTCGAGTCGGGGGGGGCGGGAGGCGGGGCGTCGGGGCGGGGCCGGAGGCGGGGCGGGAGGCGGGCGAGGCGAGGTGAGAGACGTGGCGAGACGCGTGACGGGAGGCGGGGAGGGAGGCAGGGCGAAAGGTGGGGAACGAAATGAGGCGGGGAAGGTGGCGGGGCGGGTGGCGGAGAGGGATGTGAGGCAGTGGCGGGGCAGGAGGCGGGGCGTGCGGCGGGTCCGGAGGTGGGGCGGGAGGCAAGGCGGAAGGCGAGGCGGAAGGCGTGGCGGGAGGCGGGGCGGGAGACTATGGCGGGAAGCGTGGCAGGAGGCGGGGCGGGAGGCGGGGGGCCGAAGGCGGGGCGGGAAGGGTAGTTCGGGAGGCGGGGAACGAGACGGGACGCGCGGCCGCAGAGAGCTGACCCGACGGGAATGCAATATTGATGCCCTTAGCGGGCTGATTGACGGCAAGAATGCAATATTTGGCCTCGGCGCTCCTCTCCGCTCTCGCTCGGGCCCCGCCCCTCCGGCTGCGGCCCCTGCGCCGTCCCTCGCCGCGGCAGATGTCCTCGTCACGCCTGCGCCGCCTCCTGAGCGGCTTCCCCCACCCCCTGGCGCGGAGCTGAATGCCCCAAACCGCCTTCTTTTTGCTTTGGAGCGGACGGTTCAACGAAACAGTTTCATTTGCAGATTTCACAACAAACAGGTCTGGTTTTTGCATACACGCAGGCAACATATTTTATAATATTCTACATAAATTATAATATCAATTTTATTTCAAACAACAACTTTATTTATTTTATTTTATTATGTTCTTTTTGCAAATACTACATATTTACTTTACCTAAAACAGGAGTTGAAAATACAAAATAATTCGAGGGCAACTCAGCACTCAGCCGTTATGTCTAGGAGAAGACGTCAATCAGTAATCACACAAGTAAACAGTAAGCAAACCTTTACCTAGTATATACTTTGTTTTAGCACAGAAATTTCATCTAAATATTTAAATGCAATAAAGCCTCATTTGTCAAGTACGTTTATGGTGTGTGTTTGCTTGACAATAAAAGATTGAGCGATCATATTTCATTTGAATTTTATCATTTCCGTAGCAGTACAAGTTCCAAAACACAAAATTACCTTGATCGTGAATGCTGCCTTGATCGTAAAATGTTGCCTTGATCGTGAGGAAGTAAGTACGATAAGAAAAGGGTAGCATTCTGGAATGAAGTCAGTATTAAGGTAAAGTCATGAAATAAGTAACTAAAATACTTGATAACTAATTTATTTGAATGCTATTTTAATATTCTTAAAAAAAGACGCAAAATGTTATATCATTGAAACTGCAGTGCTGTGAAATCTGTGTTGCATTGGAGTCCAACGTCATACTTTTTTGAGAGGTAACCGCATGAAATACAACGGCTGAAAAGGAAACAGTTGCATATGCATAACGTTTTTATTCGTTTCCTAGACTTATCTAAGCGAGTGAACGCATTTTATCTATGTAGGGCAGAATCTTTGCTGTATACTACATTTAGTTTGCCAGCAATATTTAGAGAACAATATTACAAGCGAGATTTCGTGGTGTACAAGGTGTGACTCTTCGTAAACATGCAAATGGTCTTGTTAATAGCTGTATTAAAAGAAACGACCTCACGCACCAAACAGAGCAGTTTGTAAGCAAATGATATCAGGACGAAATGAAGAAAAACCAAGTATGCTGAACCAGCCGGAGCAGTCATACTGACGTACGAAGGAAAAATCATGAAAGGAAACAGTAATAAAAAGGAAAACAATACAAATGCAATCGATTATAACAATTTTAAAGAAAGAGTTAATAAAATGAAGTCAGATTTACATTTATAGACATGTTCAAGAAAACCGAAACACAAATGGATAGAAAAACGTGGGTTAAAACTGTAATGTGAGAGAAATAAGAAGATAGAGGGAGACTAAAATACATAACAATTAAACAGAAATAAACAAGACAGTATACATACCAATAGAAATAAAAAATTAAAGGATAAAGGACACAACAAAACAAGATAGAAGAAAACGAAAAAAGAGAATCACAATCGGGGAAGAATGTAGAAAAATAAGCTATGAAGAGAAGAATAAAATGCGCAGTACAACACATATTAAAAATAAAAGAAATTTTAGGAAGAGAATTAAAGAGAATCGAAATAAGGAAACAAGAAGAGGCTAAATAAGAATAGAATATTAAAAGAAATAAACGTTACCGTTATACAAAGAGAGTTAAAGCAAAAAAGTAAGGAAAAATTACTATTTGTAATAAAAAAACATTATAAGAGAATAGACTTAAATAGATGGCGAGATATTATGCGAGATATTATGTAGTGTGATGTTTACAATGTGTCCTTTGATTAAAGATGTCTTCACTTTGAGCAGTTCGTTCTAACTGACCCCATTCGACTAAACTCATGAATTGCAGATCGAAAGCATTACTCATCAATAAAAACACAACGGAAACTATGTATCATTCTCTGAAGGAAGCCGAGAGATTAAGAGGTAAGAAAAGTTATGGAAGGAAAGCGAATCGGCTGGAAAAGCGGGGTCAAACAGGGCAGCGATGAACGAGAGAAGGCGTGACCTGCGCTAATATGGTGGCAGTGGTTGTTTTCAGAGAAGGTAAGGAGTGCACGTGAAGGCAAAGACAAGAGAAGAGATAAAGACATAGGGAACGCGGCTGCGCGGGTGTACAAGAAAAGCAACGAGAAGTGAATTTGAGGGGAAAGCAGAAAAAATGATTAGAACAAAGAGAGACGAGAAGAAAATCGTGGCCGGCTTGGACGCTGGTGATTACGAGAGAAGGCGAGGAATAAATGTGAGTGGAGATGGAACAAACGCAAGGCGGGGCGAGGGTGGGCGCGGCGGGGCGAGGCGGGGCGAGGCGGGACAGGCGGGGCAAGGCGGGACAAGGCGGGGCGTGGCGGGGCGTGGCGGGGCGGGGCGAGGCGAGGCAAGGCGTGTGAAGTTGGGTGCGGGTGAGGTGAGGCCGAGCGGGTGGGGGGAGGAGAGACGGGGAAAGGCGGGGCTGGACAGGGAGATACGGGACGGGGCGAGGCAGGGCGCGGCGGGGCGGAGCGGGCCGGTGCGGGGCCAGGCGACGTGGGGAGCTGGGCGTGGCGGGGCGGGGTGGGGAGGGGGCAGGGCGGGGCGATGCAAGAACGGTGTCTGCGCCGTGGACACGGGAGCGCGCGTGTTTACGCAAATGGCGCCGGCGCCGCGGCGCGCCCGCCCCCGGGGGCCGAGGCGTGTTTTTGCCCGCGCTGTAACGAGCCGCCGCGGGCGCTGCAGTCGCGGACGCCACCTCCGCCCCCGCCCGCGACCTCACAGCGACCTCCCATCCCCACCTTCGCCCTCCCACCTTCGGACCTCCCCCGTCCGCGGCGCCGGACACGGCAATCTGCACCTGGGCTTCTTATCGGTTCGCTGCTAAATGGCAGCTGCTTCGTGGGCGGACAGCAAACCCGCTGTGACATCCACAGGGCTTTCGCTTCCCACGCGGCGAATCAGAGATCAAAACCACGAGCGCTGTTTGCGAAGCACCAACTAACATCTGCTACTTTCACAGAGAACTTTTACACGATTGGGTGTCGTGTCTTTTCCAGTTTTACACATTGGTCATTCGTGCTTTGTTCCACATTTTGTTTCGAACATGCCAATTATTAACCATTGTAGAATTCACGACCGTTAATAAATTGTGGGATATGGATCACAGAATCGGTCAATTAATAAAACACATTAGTTTGACAAAGTTTCGGAACACAAACACAAGGAGTGAAGACAACTTGTTTGAACAACATTATTAAAAATCACACAATATATGCCACGAATCAACACACACACACACACACACATATATATATATATATATATATATATATATATATATATATATATATATATATATATATATATATATAATTTGATACTAGTACTTAAAGCACTGCTATAATATATACTCTATCGTTATTGCTAAGATTTTCTACAGTAAATTTTAGAACAATAAATGATAATTTGGTCAATGAAACTGCTAATAAACAATTTTTTGATAAAATGCTTAGGGACCTCGAGGTTGGGGCATGTGTACAGGAATGTATACGGCCCCTCTCGCCGATTTCACTGAGCGAATGTCTACTGGCGAGCCATATCGGCTATGAATAGGTCCATCGGTATTTTGAGGATGCTCTAAGCGTAAGTAAAAGTCATGCTCAAACATCATCTACTGTCTCGCCTATACTGAACGCGTTGGCAACATCATCTTGAACAACGGAGGTGATGTTCCCGGTGGGAGACGATTATTATGGAGAAGCTGCTCAACAAAATTTTAGAGCATACGCAGTGAAGATGTTTTGATATATTTGAGTAACTTTGTTTCCAACATTATTTTAAAAAATCTTTCAAACGGAATATTCAAAATTGATTTTGACAGATCAGAACATCCCAAACAGATGTTTGCCTTCTGTAGTCAACGTAAAAACGAACGAACCCAACAAGGCGGCTCCAATACGAGTAAGCTACTTCATGTGATAATAAATTATTAATATAAAATATTTACTATCTAGAATTCAGAGTGTTTGTAATTTAAGACTCTTGAATACATTGTCATATAGAAAGCGTATATTCAACATTTAACTAAAAATACGAAACATTTTTAAATACATGTGAGTAATCAGAGCACACTCCTTTACAACACATCTTCGAATTTTTAGAAGGTAACAATACAATAGATAATTCTGAGCTGTGAATACTGGTTTCTCTACCCTATTTAAAATGAGATGGATCGAATCTAAACTACACGAACGAATGCAATATTTCCGAAAATTGTAACATTTAATCACGTCAGAACCAGTATTTAATTAGATAAAATTGGAGAACAGTAAAAATCCCTCTTAATAACGAAATTGAATTATATATTTTGCTGAGTTGCTGAGCGACATTTGCTCGCAATTTTCCGAATGTAATCACCATTCCTTTTAGTGTGACGTTTAGAGTTCGCAGTTAACGTGGGATCAAAAGAACTCTAGAAAGCTGACGCTCCAAGCAGAAGCGAAGTAAACGTGCAATGTTCCTGCGAACAACTCGTAAATTCCGCCACCACAACAAGCAACAGCTGGCGGTTGCGACCTGCATCGTTTCATCAACAGCCAACATAGCACCGCTTCTTATTCTGTGAGGGACTCAGGTCAGGATGCTGCAGTTGGTGACGTAAGTGAATTGTGCTGCCAAGGGTCTGACATGTTAGAGAGCGATTTTCCTAAGGATGAGCCAAAGTGACAGCTAGTGCTGGCAACATAACTGAAGGTTCTGTAGTCGTTGTGTCCTTGAGTCCATTAGACTCCCTTCCCGCATTCGTTCGTTTGCAGTTGGCTAACTTGTAAATTGGCTTCGACACTTCCTTTTGTTGTGTCCTTGTCCGACAAAAATATAGTGCGCTATGAGAAATAATTGATATATGAGGAAGTGCAGTGTAATATGCTCTTCTATAAACATTCTTTTTTTCTTTATATATTACGTTGAATTTACTTTTTGTGTGATAAATATTATGTTTATTTTAAAACCGAGACTTGGAATGCGAGATGCGTACCGGTGCACGTGTTTCCGGCTTAAAATCCTTTTTCTATTTACATTCGTGGCAGTTTTCTTTAATGATTGTGAAAGTATGTTAAGAGATTTTTCACATACGTAATTAAATTCAAATATTTCCCGGACGCACGTATGTGCATATAACTCAGCAAAACTCTTAAACTTCATAGGGATGTTTTCACAAGAGCCATTAGCACTTTACGAAGGGGCGTGACTGAACAACTGTCGCGGCGGAGGGATACTTCTCTGAAATACATGTGATGTTCACATGTTTTCACTAACTGTCACTTTGACTCATCCTTAGAAAAATCGTTCTATAAAAGAAGTTGTGTGCCACATTGAAAAGCAATATTGCGTATGCAGTTGAGTCACGTAATTTTATCACCTCCTGCAATTTGTGAATGGCTGAAGTTATTTTTATGCACTTTTCACGGAAGTGCATTAAGAAATGGGGCTAGTTTATACGTATATTCATTTTTATTTTATCGCTTATATATTACGAGATATTGAAGTAGCTTGCTTTTTTTTTCAAATGGATCTATACATATTTTTAGTCTGTCATGACGAGCGTAAAATGACGAATCTAATAATATATATATTATCATATAAGTATGTTGTACTTGCATGTTAGATAAGATATTTTTGAGTAATTTTAACCTTTTATGACTCGTAATTAATGGACATTATAATGCCCGTTATGGTGCACTATTAACATTCAAAGTATGCGTTAAATACAAGTCGAAGAAAAATCAAAATTACTCAAAAAATGTTTCTCTAATATATTACAATATCTACATAATTGGATTCGTCTTTATACGCTCGCCTTGATAGACTAAAATTATGTATAGTTCTATTTAAAAAATTTATCTCAATATGTCGTAAAATACAAGTGATAAAATAGAAACTAATGCATACATCAATTACACCCATTCCTTCAATCACTTCCGTGAAAACTGCCTTGCAATAACTTCAACAGTTCAAAAATTACAGGAGGTGCTAAATTTACATGATTCACTCTGTATAATACACATAAACGACTTGTAAATGTATCTTAAACTTAAAAGATGTCTCTGAACCAAATATGATTAGTACTTTCCAAATTAATACGTTCGTTTGAGACCAGGTGCCATTCACGCTTACCTCTGCCTCACAGTATACGGTACTACGAAATAAGCCACCGATTTATGAGGAAATCAATGGGAGCCAGAATGGGCAAAAATTATGAAAATATTTGTTTCATTTTTTTGAACCATTAATTAATTTATAGTTTTCTGAGTTAAATAAGCTAGGTTTCAACTTAATATGCTTAATAACTTAATATAAAATTAATATTTTTTAAAATTTTGAACTTTATGTAGCGTGGAAGTGGACGAGGCCGTTTTCATACATCATGGGTGTTAAACATTTTTTTCTGCTTTTGTTGTGACAAATAGTTAATATTTTTCAGTGTAGAATACACTGTATATGGCAATAATTGAGAGTGGAATAGCGTCAAAATATCAGTGTTTACTCTTGCTCAGCATATGGACTAGAAATGCACCGAACACTTTAGGAGCCATTTCCCGTGTGTTTAAAATGTTCATTTGTAAGGAACATTTTCTGAGAAACTATTAAGAGAAGGATGCTCAAATTTTCAAATAGCATGTAGCACACTAGTTTATATACTTTAACGCGGAGAGTTTATAAAATGTTAAATACTTTAGACATTATTCTTATTTATGTTTGTATTTTTAACATCAAAACAGCTTACAATAAACAAATATTTATATTTAAAAAATAGTATTTTTTAAAACAGCGTCGTTAAAATACATATAAATATGAAACAGAAAATTTCAATTCTGTAAGTTAAATAGTTTCTGATAAAATGTTCCTTACATTAACATTGGGGAGATAGACCATTCCGGCTCCCCTTATCTATTTTATAGAATATACCGAAATTAATTTAATGAGCAACAGAGAAATTGTCAGATATCTTCGTAAATAACAGACAGGTTTATTTATGAAGAATTAAAATTTTTTTCAACCTAATTATTATATTTAAATTCACGGAACGTTTGGTATTTGGTCAGTTAGAATATGTAATAAGAAAATTGTTGGAGTTGACAGACGTCTCGGAATACGTAATTAATTATAGACACGATTCATAACTTATTAACACATAGAAAATCTGTTTCCTGAAATCAGTTTGCTGAATGACGAGTTTACCTCGCTACGTTTCACAGTACACCAAGACTTACTAAGAAGGTATACATCTGGTAAGAGAAAGTGAATAATTCATAGTTTCAATTCAGAGTAGTAGAGTATAAAATAATATACAGCTTTGGTCGAATATGTAGCATAACTTTTCCGAAAAAACACTATCTCATATAAAATAATCATTTCTTATGTACACTTAAAAATTCAAAGTCTAGTACTAATTCGAGACCGAAAACCTATGCCTATTGTCTCCTACTAAGTTTTCTATTTTTACAATACCATTCCTAAAACATTTCGTTCGAACCAGTTCATTTTGGTAGAATGTAAAAAATTTACATAATTTCACCCAAATTTAAGGTGTAAATTTTCTGAAAAATAACACTCTTTTACGAAATAACAATGTGTTATGTCTACATCAAGACTATTCAACATGAGCGAGTATTTTTTTCGCCCCTAAAACTGGCATCTCGTGCCTTCAACACAGCTTACCACTTTTCTATTTTTGAAAGGCCATCCCTAAAACATTCCACCGAGTGCAACAGCCGCATTTGCCGCGTAGATACCCCATCGCTTTGAACTTTAATACACCGCGAGTGACACTTAGTACCGCGGGGGGGACCTGCCGTCTGATGTGAAGGGGAACGTGGGACCTCTTCCCGACGTGGATTTCGCCCCCTCCCGCCCCGCCCCTCCCGGCCCAGCCCGGCCCGCCCCGGCCCGCCCCGGCCCGCCCCGGCCCGCCCCGGCCCGCCCCGGCCCGCCCCGGCCAGCCCCGGCCAGCCCCGCCCTGCTACGGACCGTCCCGCTCCGGCCAGCCCCGGCCAACCTCGCCCCGCCCCGCCCCGCCCTGCCCCGCCCCTCCCCGCCCCATAGCCAAGCGCGCCGCCCCGCCCCGCGTCCCCCTCCGCGGCCCGCTCTCCGCCCGCCCCCGCATCGCCCCACCCCGCCCGGCCAGCACACCCCTCAGCTCCCTCCCTCCGCCCCTCGCCGCGCCACCTCCACACCCCCGCTCTGCACCCCTCCACCCACCCGCCCCGCTATGTCCCGCTTCACCCCCGCCCTGCCCCGCTACGCCCGCTCCAGCCGGCCCGGCCCATCGCCCCGCCACGGCCTACCCCGCTGCGCCCCGCCCCGTGCCGCCTGGCCCAGCGCCGCCCCGCCCCGCACCCCGCCCCACCGGCGCCCAGCCCCTTCCACCTCCTCCCCTCCGCCGCGCCACGCCCAACCCGGCTGCGCTTTGTGCATCACCTCCCGAGCACGCGAGGAGGGGGGGGGGAGGAAGGTGACTCGACCGGAGGGGGAGGGGAGACAACTGCACCGAAAGTTGCTCACAACGAACATGCGACCCGGCCAGGACCGTGACTCGAACACAAAGGCGCTCTACTCAGGACTCTCGCCAGTGAGCAGTCCTTGTTGCGTTTATGAATCAGACCTGCGAATAAATACCCTGTGTGTGCTACTAGTTGGGTATTTTTACGCTCATTTCACGCGAATAAGCCTCTTTGCCGTGATTTGTTTACCTTCGTTCTCGATTCGCTGCAGTGTTCCTGCTTCTCCTCCAAGGAGGCAAAATAAATAGTATCAATTCTTATATATATATATATATATATATATATATATATATATATATATATATATATATATATATACTCAATATTTCATATAAATATAACAAATACATAGTTGGAAAATTTGGTCTTAGTTTATATTTGATTGTGTTATGAATGTAATACAAATCAGATCCGTTTTGTAGCTAGCTCGCGTAAACTCATTTTTAAATATTAATAGTAAAAAATTAATTTTCTGAAATATTAATTAAATAATTAAAAAAATTACATTGATTTATTTGATTATGTTAAAGCCGCTAGGCCAAAATGACTTCAGGCTCCCATAACGTCTTTTTTTTAAATGAACGTTCTACAATTATTTATTCACCAAGAGCGATATAAAGGACCCGTCTCGAGCGACAAAAATCCCTCGGGCCAAAGTCCCTGGAACTTTTTGTCGCCGATCGAACATTAGAACCAGTTAACATCCACGCAACATAAATTATTTTATTTTTTCCCTAGTTTCATACACATTCATTATTTACTAATTAATTAGTTGTTAACTTGACTCAAGTTGTCTTTTCTTCTCATAATGCTTTTTTTTTAAATTCTCACTCATCCTTTTACTCCACATTCCCTCCATAAGAGGACATGTAGAATCATTCAACCGTTTTCATATTTCACTCGTAATCACAATCCAGATAAGTAATGCAGTGTTTATTGAGATACGTATCGATGGCAATAACAAGCAATAACATATGAGTAAAACAAAAATGATTTTGTGACAGTTATTTATAAATTTAATAGTTAAAAACTCTGGCACTATTCATGACTGCTATGCTGGCTTCGCCTGCATGTTGAACTTCACTATTTTGCTTAACTAAAATGCTAATGTCCCACCCCAGTTCTCGAAATTATTTGAACCCGTTACATATGCGCAAGGTTCAGCTCTTCATGTAACCCTACTTGTCACACTACCCGAACTACCGTACCACCGTATCTCGCAATACCGCTATGTGAACTGACTTCAGAATAGCGACACCTTTTGTGTACACGAATTTCATTCAATTTATAATTTTTTTTCTCATTTCATTTTATATTCACCTTGCAGAATGACTTAGATCTTACTTGAATAGATAATGATCTGCATCTAGTCTGCGTCCATCACCCACAAACTGTTGCGTCTTGTAATATGTTGTCGGGTGGCGACAACTCCGTGAAGAACTAACAGGGATTCCATTATACTTAAATTTCCATTTCCATTCTCTATTCTGCTATCGATCAGTATATATAATTCGTGACCTCACCGAACTTGTAATTGAAGTAATAGTTACAATGTTTTAAGAGGTGAGAAATACGGTAACTGGTTAACGGTACTGGGTTTGCTGGTATGTACTGAAGGAGACAATGTTCCTCTGTGCTTCCCATTTTACCACAAACTTTAAGCTAGTTGGTTCGATTCAGTGCTTCGTATCTTCGTATTGAGCATTCCTTGGTCTTTTCAAGGAAACTACTCAGGGGATTCGTATTGTGTTATTTAGATTATTAGTTTTTCCTTATTGCTTCACTGCTTATTTTGTAAAAACTAGGAGAGGGATTACATCTATCGCCACATTTGTTTATGAAGTAGTGCATTTTAGTTACTTCTAAAGAAAGTTTAATCAGTGAGCAGTTACCAACTTTACCAAATTGGTGGCGTATTTTAAGGTTTTCTGAAACTTCAGATGCTTCCGTCCGTGGTTCAGGTCAGCCATTTTTAGTATCCTGGTAACGAATTACAGAAGAGGTCGAGCTTAAAAAAATTCACAGCATAGTGCTTGAGAAGAACTGGGGCAGAGAACTCTGGTAGCCGATGCCAAGAATCTAAATACTCCGCGATGTAAGCTCTTAATGAATAATGAAATTCTTTCACAACCATGTGTTACTTTCATTGTGTTTAAACGTTGAGTTTCCGGTAGTATATGCCGTACAGAATTCAGATATTCCATGAAGAAATCACATTGGTATGTGTGACGACGTAAAAAAATTAATTACAGTAGCTTTTGCA
Organism: Teleogryllus occipitalis; assembly: GCA_011170035.1. Classification (NCBI taxonomy): domain Eukaryota; kingdom Metazoa; phylum Arthropoda; class Insecta; order Orthoptera; family Gryllidae; genus Teleogryllus; species Teleogryllus occipitalis. Next base: position 42,582 of record BLKR01003876.1, read on the forward strand.
TTCCTGGAAAGAATCAAAATTAGAAATGTATATTACCCCGGAAATGAAACAAATCTCATCCACCAAATGAGGCTATGTGTACAAATTAGCTGGTTCAATAAAGAAAAAATGTGAGCTTTTATATACATTTCAACATTATTCATTGTCATCATCATCAGCTTCTTCTTCAGGAAACGTGCGTTTTCATTTACGCTTTAATTAATTATTATCAAGTTACTCCATCTGTAAAATAGACAATTTGGATCAAAGAATTTGTCGATTACGTTTATTGTTTTTAAATAAGGTACAAACCTCCTCATATCCACATCGCTTTTTCTAAATGAGTTTTTGTTATTTCTTTTGTGCTATTTTTAAATGTTGTTTGAAACTACAAATGTAGGTTTAAATCTATATAGAATTCTCAAATGTTGAAAAGAAATTTGCAAAATTGGAGATTGAGAGTTATAGTACTGGGTTAAATCTATCTGCCAATGAAATACTGCTATTTAAGAGTTCCTCTGCGACAATGTGTTTATATATTCTTCGTGCATGGTTTATTAGTTTAATAATTTTTATATGAACAACCAATAATTCATAAATTGTGCTGCAGCAAGCAACGACAATGTTCACTCGTTTCAGTAACTCTAGAGACAGTTTCACAACTTGTTTTAAATAATTGAGCCACTAACCGTACTAGATACCTCACAGGGCACTTGAAATTAGAAAGAAATATTTAATATTCCTAAGTAAAAGCACGATTCACATTTGAAGTCAAGATCTGATTTCTCGGTTTGAAGCACTGTATGAAATTGATTTCTGTACCACAGATGCGGACTGCCTAATCTAAAAAATCGGTCGGTTGATACGACAATGTTGACCGACATTGATCACAGAAACAGCTGTTGTGGATAATTATACTAGATTTATGTATGAATTCCGAGTAAAATGTGGATTCTTTAATCATGTAGGCAAATTGTCTGTATGGCAAGAAAAATACAAATAACCACGTATTTCAGTAGGAGTCATGTCCAGCCGTATACAAGGTTTGTATAGATGTGTACAGCGTGGGGAATCTATTTGCGTTAGAGCGCATTTAACAAGTACTCCTCTCGACGTTTGATAGGAGCGGGGTGAAGCTTTCTGCTTTGTAGTCAATGGAGAGGAGCGGTAGGTGCCCTTTTCGTGCTTTGATAGTGGGTTAATCAGGAGCCTCTTCGTGGCCACCTCATCCCCAGAAAGCAAGGAAACGCAGCTAGTAGACGTGTCGGTATGTCATCCCACCTCCTCAGGACGATGTCATCAAGAAGCGAGGGGTGTATGACGATAAAAATAACTAAGAATGTAAGGAGAATATTTATCACGAATTTATTCATTAATATAAAAATATAACAGGTGCGTATTCATGTAATACCTTCGGAGTATGTTTCATTCAATACACGTCATTTCTCTCAAGTTATAACTAACTTGTCAACAATCGGCATAAATAACCCCTGTAATCACTTAGATTGTGATTTACATTTTTATTTTTCTCGGGGAAAGTCAGATAATTTCCTGCCCTAGGCCACCTACACTCTGATAGAAATGTAGCATTAGAATAAGGGCAGGTAGTCGTCACGTAATTTGCCACGGCAATACACAACTATGTGGATCTTCGAATGCTCATTGGCGGCCAAAATTAATTCAAATTTGGCGCCGTACTTGAAATTCATCATTTATATCAATTGCTTGGCGCTAATTAACAGCAAATTGCGGGCATTTTAAACGTCCCGAGTTGGACTTATATTTTAGTATAATAATAGTTCTTAAATAATTGTCTTCTCTAAGTTTCCATTGTGCCAAGTAAGGAAGCTGTGGCCACGCTTGAAGGCAACCCGATTCGTTCGTCTGTGGCTCTCCTAAAAACTCCGATGAAGCTGTTTTGCAGCGTCAACACTCGTAATTTGATTTAACTGCACGGTCTCTGCCGGCACGCTACGCGAGATGTGGTTGGATTCGTCACGCGCGGTCGCGTAGCAGTCGGCGTGCGCTCTACGCACGCAACAGACAGCGCGGCTGCCCGGAGCCCTTGCCAGGGCGAGAAGGGCACGCGGGCTAAAGATACGGCCACGTGGGACCCGAGACTCGCCGGCTGGCACGTTCGCGGCGCTCGGGCTGCAATTATTAATTGCGCCAATTTGCCAGCGATTTGTTTCCGGACATTTGATATTTAAGTGGGGTATCTGCCGGAATCTACGCAGTAAAGCTGTCGTTTTTATTTCGAGTCGTGGTTTCAAAAAAGGGGTATGTGATACAGGATTATCTTGTTTCAATTTTCTGACCTTGTTCAGACACTGCACCGTTTAAAATAAAAGCACTCTTACATCTAACCATGATATATTCAATAAAGACCAGTTTGACGACCCCTTATGCAGACATACAGCCCCAAACTAAAATATCTTTGTGGTTTTTATTGGTCATTTTTAACGACATTATGGGTTTATTCATAGCATGTGAAAACAGTAGAAACTCCATTTCTAAAACGGTAATAATTTGATTCATCACTCCCTTTTGCCAAGCATGCACCTTTTGCCATGCTGCAAATATATTCAGTTCAATGTTCCAATATTTTTGTGAGCATCTATATAATATATAATCTGAAAAATACTAGAATAATAACATTGCAGATTATTACTGAACGCAAGAAAATAGAGAGAATTTATACTTACAGATGAAAACAATAAAAGTTTCATTTTCACAAAGTCTTACATACATATTGAGAAGCAAACAGTGTAAATTCCCTGTAACACTAGATGCATATATGATATTGAAATTTCATTGGGAATTCCTTGCATATTTCACACATCCCTCTCCTTCCACTCGCACAGCCAGGGAAAATGCCCTCGCCGCGCAAGAGGGTTATCGATTTCCCTGCGCACCTTCCCTTCCTTGGTCAGGTGCTCATTTCATCACATCACTTCTCACTCACATCGGTTGCAAAACCAGTTGCGCTTTGAATGCGTAATAAAACGTTCGTATTTATACCCCTTACGAGTGAAGAAACATATCCTCTCCTTAGAGATACGTTGAAGATATATTGAGGCTTGACAAAAAAAACTTTATGAAAGAAAAAAAGAGAAACGACTTGCCTATTCGTTCAAATTCATCTACACAAAAAGTGAACGATTTGTTAGTGAAACTTTATAAGACGGCAAAATAGTTCAAGAAATGAAGCAAGGGATTAGATTTGGCATTAAGGAGTTGCACACATTCGTTGAGGAGCATCATTCAGTAGAGTTAAAAGTTGCAGTTTGGAATTTCACGTAAGGTATATTATGTTGTGGAGGGCACTTGATGATAATTACGTTTAATATTAGTCACATCATTCATCAATTTGGGAAAACAGAGTTCGAGATTCCTGATACCATCCACTTGCTCAGCTAACTCCTGTCAGAGTTATGATACTAAGAAGAGAGAGGAGAAAGACCAAGATTGTGAAAAGAAGTAAATAAAGAAAAACAGAACAAATTGAAAATAAATAAAACTAAAACTAAATAAAATAACAAGAAAACGAGGCGAAGAAAACAAAAAATGAGCAAGAGAAAGAAACAGTGATAAGAGGAAATATGAGAGATGAAAATAAAAGGGGAAGAAAAGAAAGATTAGGCTGGAAAATAAGGAGAAAAAGATGAAAATTAGAAACATTTTAAAGCAATGAAAATATATAAAATGAGAGGACAAAAACAACAGAGAAATTAAAAAAAATGCAAAAACGTAGAAATTAAGAAATGAAGAAAATCAGAAGAGAAAGAAAATCAAGATAAGCAGAAAATGCAGTAAAGTAATGAAAAATTAGGAGAATGTAATAAAATTAGAAAAAGAGGAATAAAATCTGAAGAGAGGAAAAAAACAGGAGAGGAAAGAAAGAGAAAGAGAAAAGAAAGAAGTTATGAGAATAAAAAATAGTGAGAAGGAGAAGATGAAAAAGGGACATGAAGAAAAAAGGCAGAATGCCATTAACCATAACAAGCCGAAATAATGAGAATAAAGGATAACATTAGAAAAAGAGGAATAAAATGCGAAGAGGGGAACACGAGAAAGAAATAAAGAAAGTAATTGAGAAGAAAAGAAATAAACTTTAAGGCGCATAAAAAGGAATAATGGGAAGAATGAAAAGGGAAATGAAAGAAATGGAGGCAAAAGGCGGAAAGCCATTAACATCCACCCAAAGCAGCCTGCAGGCCACCGTGTGGCGCGCCGCCGGCGGAGGACCGCGACCGGCGACCGCCACACACCGCGAGGTCGCTCCACCTCGCCACGCCCCTCCCCGCCACTCTCCACCCGCCCCGCTCCATTCCACCCTGCCTCGACTCACCCCGCCTCGCCCCGCCTCGACTTGCCCCTCCCCGCCTCGCCACGCCCCACCTCGCCTCGCCTCGCCCCGCCCCGCCTCGCCACGCCCCACCTCGCCCCTCTCCACCCGCCCCGCTCTACCCCGCCTCCTTCCTCCTGCCCCGCTCCGTCCGCACAGTCCCGCCCCATCTCGTCTCGCCCCGCCTCGTCTCGCCCGCTTCGGCTGCCCGCCCCGCCTCAACTCACCCCCGCCCAGCCCAGCCCAGCTCAGCCCAGCCCCGCCCAGCCGCGCCGCCCCGCCCCGCCTCGTCTCGACTCGCCCCACCCCACCTCGACTCACCTTGCCCCGCCTCGACTCGCCCCGCCCCCGCCTGAAGCCTCGCCCCACCCTCGGCGCGACTCGCCCCGCCCCGCTTCGACTCGCCCCGCCCGCCTCCAACTCACCCCACCCTCCGCCCCGCCTCGTCTCGACTCGCCCCGCCTCCCCACTTCGACTCGCCTCGCCCCGCCTCGACTCGCCCCGCCTCGACTCGCCCCGCCTCGACTCGCCCCGCCTCGACTCGCCCCGCCTCGACTCGCCCCGCCTCAGGCTGCCCCCACGCCTCAGGCTCAGCCGCCTCAGGCTCGCCCCACGCTCAGGCTCGCCGCCTCGGCTCGCCCGCCTCAGGCTCTCGCCCCGCCTCGACTCTCCCCGCCCCGCCTCGATTCACCCCGCCCCGCCTCGACTCGACTCGACTCGCCCCGTCCCGCCTCGCCTCGCCTCGCCCCGCCCCACCTCGCCTCGCCCCGCCCCACCTCGCCTCGCCCCGCCCCACCTCGCCCCGCCCTCGGCTCCCTCCGCCTCGACTGGCCCCGCCTCGTCTCGCCCCGCCTCGACTCGCCCCACCTCGCCCTGTCTCGCCTCGCCTCGCCCCGCCCCGTCTCGTCTCGCCCCGCCTTGACTCGCCTCACCCCACCTCGTCCTGCCCCGCCTTGCCCCGGTCCGTCCCGTCCCGCCTCTCCCCGGAGTCCCACCGCGGCCGGGCGGCGCGTTTGTTCTCTGGCAGCGGGCAGGCGCGTTAGACGCGAGCTACGCGCCGACGCCTACGCGAAGCGCGGCGCTCCGCGGTGACGTCAGCGCAGCTCGCGACAGATAACGCGCAAAGGACAGGGGCCGCGTAAAAATAAGGCTGAACAAGCGCCGCGGCCGCGGGCGCATAATTCGGGCTTTCGTAAACATGCCAGCGGCCTATTAGCGGCCGCCCGGTCGTCAGCCGCCTGCCCTCTCGCGCGCGCGGCCTGCGTTTTCCGAAATCCAACCGGCTGACGACAGCTCACTGCAAGCGATGCGCACAACGAAAGCTTCTGAGGAGAACTCTGAACGATTAAGAATCTCATTGGTCTTTTTATAAATGTACTTCTCCGGCACTATTGGCCTTTGCTGAATAATCCAAACTCTCTCTTGCTCATGGTGCTTAGAGTTAACATATTAGAGGGCATTTAATGCTACAAAACTGTTGGATTCCCTAATAAAATACAACTGTATAACACATTCATTAAAATTAATATGAAAACTACATTTGGCAATTAGAAAATAGCATAATCTTTTAAACATTCATAAGCGAGTACAAAATTTTGCTTACATTATTGAAAGACCATATCAATCATGGGGTCTAGGCAATTCTTGGTCTGTTTACGCACTATTACTAAACATCCATGGATCTACAAAGTCGATCTACACTTTATTTTGCGGACTCGCCGACTGGATGAACTCTCTCGAGATAACGGAGGATGGGCAGATAAGCATTCGTAATCAGCCCATTTGGTCCTAAGGATTGGTGTGGGGGCAGGATGAATGAAAAGGGATCGTAAGAAGCAGGTGCCATTTAAGGCAATGTATTGCTAAAGCTGACAAAGCCGTTTATGAGACTGAACGTACATCGACATAGAATTGATCGAAGAAACCAACGTAATTCAATTCCTTAATTTAAACCTTTGTGAACATGCCGAGACAATTTAAGCTGCGAGATCTCGAACACACGCAGGCAGAACTTTCCGTAAGTCTTCTAACTAAAATCCGCCGCACTAGATCCATCCTATTTGTGGGTGACGATTTTGCACGAGACTTCGATTCTAAGAAGAAAACTGATGATTTTCTTTTAGTGGGAGATAAACACGAAGTGTTGTTTAGTAATATAATGTTATGTTCAGTAAAGATCATTCATTTCCGACAGCTTTAAAAGAGACTAGCGTCTTCCTAAATCCTTCAACATTCAGTAATTCACACTGCAGCGCCTCTGACCGGGAGGTCCTAAGTTCGAGTCCTGACGGCGGCAGGATTTTCGACACTAGCTTTTCAGCTAGGACGAATTCAGTCGCTGTCTGGAGAAGAATTTAAGTGGCCGGCTGCACTGATCGGTAGTTTTCCGTGGTTTCTCCAATCAACACTAGGCGAATGCCGGAGCAGTACTCTAGCAAACGGGCCACGGACCGCGCGCGATCTGACCTTCCTCTTCCTTGTCCTATCCTCTCCCCTTACACACACACTTACACTAACATGCACTACACTACCACATATTCCGGGAGACCGGTCGGGAGCTTAGAGCGTGTCCCGACTGGGGCGGTGCCCCGCTGGTGGGACAGTCCCGGTTAGGGGGAAACCCCACTAGCCGACGGTAGGTCGGCGCCGGATCTCGCCATCCAGCGGGGGAAGATCACTCCCATACCCAGCAAAAAAACATGCACTACACTAACGGGACTAATGACCAAAGCAGTAGACAACTATTTTTTTCCATCGTCATTTCCTAATTTACTTTGTACCTGAATGCTTTCTTTCTTAATAATACACTTAAATAGACAAATGGCGACATGAACCTGTTTGTTTGCTTTGCAGTTCAACTTGAACCCTCGAATAAAAATTATAGTTAAATATACCCTCGTAATATTCTCATACAATGACCGATTGTTTATGAGAGGAAGTTGTCGACTTATCACGTTCCAGCGATATAAATACATCATCTTCCTTTATCTCCAATCCAACAAATCAGCAAAGTAGAGAATCTATATGCCTTTCAGCGTATGATTAACAACTTTCAATAAAAATACGTATTTTTTCAGAACCCATTTACAATTTGAGAGTGACTTGTTACGGAAGGATGACTTGTACCTGTGCTTTTTTAGCACAAGCATTTGGAATCACTCGACTGTTTTATGACGAAGTATAAAAGTTCGTGCAATCACTTCGACAATCATTAAAAATGCCTGTTAAATGTGTAAGTAATGTTTCGGGCGTATTTGTGAGCAAGTTTCCATAGCTATTCACTGTATAAAATTGGATTCCAGTAATGTGAATAACGTATAAATTTTGTTTTGGAAACTTCTGCTTACAATAAGATAATGAGTAGGATGTGTCTGCTGCAAAATTTACCTTTTCATTAGATGAATTTCAGGAGACCTTCAATCACTTTTCACATTCCTTTATTCTTTTGACATCAAAGTAAAGAATTGCTAAGATAATTGCTACTTTTGCATTATTCCACCTGCTCCGAACTTCAACATGGGACGACTTTTGAAAAACCGCCAATTTTCGGGAAACAAAAGCCAGAGAAAAAGAACTTTTACTGTGATCTTACCACAAAACAGAATGAAATATTCCTATCAAAAAACCTCTTTAACATTCCCACAAAGTTTTTAACTATTTTCTTACAAAATTTAAAGTAGTGAGCAATGACTATGATTCAAAGATAAAGCAAGTTATGTATAGTTCTGTAAAAAGCCAAAGAAATCCAATATCGTACTATTTTGCAATAGGAAAGATATAGTAAATAAAGGAAAGAGTCTGCCTGCCATAAGAGGATTTACAGGGATTCTCAACGAAAGTATAGACAACATCGTAAGTAGTTTATGTAGTAGAAAGAAAATCTTTCGGTTGTATATTTTGTAGGGTTCTTGCTCCTGTGCGGATGTAATATATTCATAGTTCTAGAGAAACTCGAGAAATAGAAAGTACAAGAAGCAGTGAGCGAAAGAAATCATTTAGTCAGAAGTAATGATAGTTTACAAGAAAGAAGCAAAATGTTATTAGTATTTTTACTTTCTCGCCTTACCTCGTGAGAAGAGAAAGTATTGTAATAGTGCCCCGGAAAACGGAGAATTTTTGGCAGAGAAACTTTTATCACCAGGCCTTGATAACGATAACTTGGGAAGATGTTTTTTATTACCTTCAGTTAATTACATCCTCTATCACATTATGTGACTATAATTCATGTTTTGTGGGACCTAGACACCGAAAAAATGGCTGACGACAAAACGTCTGTCAGTTCAACTGTTCGTCCTGAGGTCAACGGTAGCGCCTAACCTGTTCGGACAATTTTCTCCAAAACATATTCGCCGATTGATGAAAACTTTAAACGTATTGATGAAAGTTTTAAACGTATATTTTGATTTTAGAAGAATGCTTTACGTAAAGCCTCAGTTATATTTATGAAATTTTCTCAAAAATGGCTTCAAATTTTTTTAATAAACTTTGTCCTCGGATACCATAGAAATCCCTTAAGAAAATGTTTTTTCTTTAATAAAATTTAGCTCTTTAAAAGCATCTTGTGAGAACTACCCTTCCATTATGATATTTAATATTACCAACTCTTGATAATATTTACAAACAATTATACAAATATTATGAAGGGATTACTTCTGCTATTATCAATATTATTATTTCTTCCGTTGCCCTGCTATGCTCGTAAATTCTCTCAATGTTAAACATTATTTTATTAATTCACTTTCAATTTTAATCATGGGTTTCGACATACAACATTTTACTCCTTACCTGTTGCACGTGGACGTGAAATTCTGTACAGAATTACAATTCCTGGAAGTTCTATTGATTAAAATCAATTATTGAATTGATGGCAACTACTATAAATTATCAGCCTTTTTTTTCTTTTCTCAAAAAATTAAAAAAATGCCATTTATTCTGACATTCTTACAAATTCTATTTATCTCATTAATGAAATGATTAACTTTTTTCTGTACAAAGACTAAAGGCCCAAATAGATTTGAATGAAGTTCGTAAGCTTACTGCGATGACTTCTTAGATGTTCTTCTCGGATGTCTTCGGCTTCAATGTTGTCTGTGGGATGTCCTCGATATTCCTATTATTGCGATCTTGTTTCTGATTAAAATAGATTAAAAATGTTTCCGGAATATCTTCAATTATTTGATACTTTATAAGATTCAATAATTTCTATTAAATTAATAAGCCGTTGCGACTTTCTCTGACTGTGCTTCGCATGAAACACCTACGCGCGACTATCTCCAGCCGACTAATTGAAAATTCCTCCCATCTCTGGAGATATCCTAATATGAATCTCTGAGTCTATTTGAATTCGAATCCCAAATTAAAATTTAAAAAATACAATTATAATTCAAAGCGAATAACTCCTTCGACTTCTTACTCTGCACAATGACAAGCTATCAAAACTAATCATAAGTTGCCCATCTCAATACCGTTTAACTAATACCCATCTATTCTGAAAAAATATTCGCTCCGCACCAATGGCTTTTGATGTGTTCGGTTCGGTAGCTTTCGAGAGAGTGATTATTCCAACCTTCCCACGGAATCACGGCTTTCAATGCCCTCTCCACCCTTTTTGCACGTAATGTCTACGATGCCGTGACTCCCCAAGTGAATAGCTCTGTGACACCAAACATGAAATACTACACTTTGTTTATTGGTTGCCCTCACAACGTATATTCTTTGGTTCCCGAGCCTGCATACTACTCGCGTAACTTTTCTTGAACGATGACCTTGCTACCCCCTCCCTTGAGCAATACACAGTTGAAGCCAAAAGCTCGCAGCGATTACTGATGACAACATTCCAAGTATTAAAACTTCGTTGGCGCAAGAAGCTTGTCAAAGCTAGTTATTTCATAGTCGAGAACTTCTGTTCACCTTTATTACCATTATCTAAAGAAATGGCTGAGGCAGGTCCAGGACCTTCAAGGGAGGCACCTAAAACTCCTATCTAGTGTCCCTGCTGTTGCCTAGCCTGAGCGATGACCTGGCCGCACACGAAGCAGGTTGACTGATTTTCCAGAGGTTAGCAATACTGTAAATACTCTAGTGGCCGACTTTGTGACTAATCCCCCACTACTCCCGCATTTCTTCAATCCTTCGTTCAAGAAAAGTTGCGCGAGTAGAACAATTGCATCATATTACTAACGTTTGTTGCCATTTTTCCTATTTCCTTGTTGCCATTAAACCTAGGGTTCCTGGCTCACCACACTTGAAGTAATGTTGTGTACAATGTTTGGAAAATATGAGTAGTTTTTGCGTGAAATTTAGACATTTTTTTTAACAATTATTTTCTCAGAAACGGGTTCAAAAAGTTTTTTAATCCCTCCCAGATAAAATAACTGATGCTTAAAAGAATAGAACAGGTCTCATTTTTGTTGAACACTCTGACTTTTCAAACATTGCAAAAGTTAAATACAATGCGAGAAATTATGTGTTGTTGTAGCTCTACTAGTTTAATATCTTTCACTAAGTGTAACAACTTATTTGCACATTGTCTCTTTATGTTTAATCCATAATCTCCAAAGAAAAAATTGCAAATGAATAATATAGTCAGTAAAATAAGTAATATTTTTTAAGTTATCAAGAAAACATTGCTATAGTACTAACATGGAATTTATTGTCTTCGTACAAGTTTCAGTTTATCTTTAGCGACAGTTTAATAATGTAGAGCTCACCTTTAAAATGATAATATTTTATTTTACAATGATGCGCCTTACCTTGCGTGATTGCTTTGCTCCCAACTCTTACAAGAGTTGCAAAACCACTCCCAACTTGTACCTTCAGAAACAAGTGAAGTCTCCTCACACTGTGCGACAACTTAAGTAGCAAACGTCGAAGTTCGAACAAATGAGCTCCCTACAGTTGTTTCCGCAACAAAGTGTCTTTAGCACGAAAATGGAAGTAGGTACAAGATGAGATACCAGACAATACCCGATGAACAGAGAACCATTAAGATCATGCATATAATGATTGTTTAGAAATATGTCTACCAATATTAATCTGTCACTACAAAGACACAGACTGTAAGACTTACAAAATTAAACGTTCAGGGAGTTGAAGGTTAAAAGTTACTCGTAAAATATCATAACGAGTACGGTATAATATTACTGCTTAACCAAAACCTGTTTTAATTCAATTCGTTAAATACTTTACTCACAGACACATATGTCTGATTAATTAATAAAATATCCTCAGATCATTTAGATACTTTACAAAGACGAAATGAACTAATTTTATGTCAACGTTTTGTGGATAGGGATGTATTATATTTCTTCATTAATAACCTGTATAGCATATTTTCTGTGTTAACAAAATCCTACTTAAATTATGTTGCATATAAATATATATTTAACAATCAAACAAGCAATAAAAATGTATATTTTTTAATATATTTTCTTCATGACCTTTCAGAATTATGGGTATTTATGCTTATACCCACAGTACTAGCATTTAGAGCTTGTATCCTTTATGTGTTTTGTATGCTCCGCTAATATCCGCAGAATATTGAAAAGCTGCAACCCAATTAAGCCGTATGGCATTGCCGATTAGCGAACACATGTTTCTGTTCTCATTCGCAGGGAAAAATTCTAGTTCATTAAAAAATAACAAGTAAGGGATGAGAGAGGTACCATACTGTTTACATTAGTTAATGTAGTAATACATGAGAATGTTATCAATTACATGATCCGTATTAGCCAATAATTGATCGTAAATTAATATTGAAATGTCATATTTTTTGGAGACAACACTAATTGAGATTGGAGCTTTCAATGGTTTGATGTCGTTACCTAATTGTAGGAAACCAGATGCAATAGAATAAACAAAAAATCATATAACTAATTTTGTGAAAACGATTCTCCACACAGTTATACTGCACAACGATTATCAAGCATCTTCAAAGCAGAAATCTCGTAGTATGTTATCTCTATCACATGAATACATTTTTACTTGATGTATCAAACATTTCTACATCAGTTTAGTCGTTAATCTCTTCTCTACAATACAATGTTATGTAAGCTTTATTTAGCTTGACAAAAACACATTTCACCTACGCAGTTTCTCTTTAATGTTATTCTGGAAAGATTTCCCGAAGACAGCGACCGTCAAGACAACTTTCAAGTTTAGAATCAAACGCGAGCGAAATCTTGAAATCGGCAATCTCACCGGTCCCGCATGTTGAAGCAACCCCATTTTCCTGGGCGAGTCTTGGCGAGGTCGGCAAGAAGGCACAGCCGTTGCGCAGGTGGGACGGTGGGAAGAGGGAAGGGGGAGGGAGAGGGGAGGGGCAAGAAGCAGATGGAGCCGACGAGGTAGCTCGGAAGAAGCGAGGCAAGACCGCTCCCCGCGTGGGGGAGGAGGGGGAGAGGAAAGGCGTTGTAAGGGCTGCAAAGTGTAAGGCGGTGCCGAGCGGCCGGGGAAAGCCTGGCGAAGAATGCAGAAAATTACCTGAGACGTTGCGCGGAGGCGGCGGCGGCGGCGGCGGTGGGGGCGGCGGTGGGGGCGGCGCAGGTGAGAGCGAAGGCGGCGAGCGGCGGCCGGGGGCGGACAGGGGTGGGGGCGGGGGCGAAAATCCATCTTCATCTCGCGCAAAGAATGGAACGGCCACGCAATAAATCACGGTGCAGGAATGTTAATATTCAAACACGCGGCTGGGAGGGGGCGGGGTGGGGTGGGGTGGAAGCGGGGGCGGGGGCGGGGGCAGGGGCGGGGCTGGCAGTCGGAGAGGAAGGAGTGGGGGCATGGGGTGAGGACAGGGAGTGGTGGTGGCGGAGGCAGCAGCAGGGCGAACTCGTTGCGTTTCTTAGCCGCCGAGAACACCAATTTCGCCCGGGTCTTTCCCACTTCTACGGAGGAAATAAAAGATCTCGAACATACTCCTAACACCTGAAGTCGAACGTTTCACACACTAGAAATTGAAGGAAGCCCGAGTATCGGTATCTTTATAGATTCTGAAAAAACATGTCCCGTTTGCAGAAATTTAGCTGCAGAAAATTTTAAGATTTGCATTTTCGAAGTATCTTATCGGATTTCAGGCAGTAAACTGAACAGCCGACTGTGTGCTGCGGTACAGTCTACATACTTGCCCCTGAAATTAACCTCCAGCTTTACGTAGATTCGGTGTTGGGAAAAAGTTGCAAGAAGACGAATATGAAGAAGAAGAAGAAACAAAGTTTCTTGGGATTGTTGCGTAAACTTTTTCGCTGTATTTGTGACATATATGTTTTAAATTGAAGCAGTCCAATTGATTAATATGTTTGAACTGTCGTTAAACGATAGGAGATTCAATCATAGTTAAATATTTCTGTTTACAAGAAAATAAGACCGCCTGTCTAGTCACGAAGCCAAAACAGTTACTTTCGCCTTTCGGATTCCCATTTTTTTTCAGATTTTAATTTGTAATTTGTCACAAACGTTTAATTCCCTTTTTTTACGTTCTGGATACAGGATAAATGAAATAACTAAGAAAAGGCTGTATTTTTATCTCAACTAATATAATATAAATATTTTTTAATTCTATACTCAGTTTAACTAACATGGATTTAATGTTCCTAGATTTTAATGCGAACATTAGAAATGAGGTTTTTACTTTAAAAAATATAAACCAAACATAAATACAGGTAATCTCTTTCCTTCAATTACATTAATTCAAATGGCCAATGAATGTTAAGTAACGATTTGAACAACATTAGCTCATTGAATTAAATAAATATTAACAATGTTCCGTTATTTGGGGGCGCATTAATATTACAAAACAATATTTCAATTAAATTGTCTCGATGGTATCTGACAAAAAACTGCAATCGAGGTCGACAGTCAGTCAAATATAAAGTTTAAATAAATAATGTTTCACAAAAAGTTGGAACAGATATTATCTTAAAGTTATTCACAACTTTGGATCCACGATTTTTCAATCAGATTCAACATCTATTACCCAACTCAGAGAAAAAATAGAATTCAAAACTTCACGAATAATTAAAGAGTCCTGCTGACACGAAAATGGAGCTACTGGACTGACTTGAACGTCAATATTTTTACTCCGCTCTGAGTTGTCGATTCTACGTCACGTCGATAGATATTCTGGGGCACAAAATTCACTGTATTCACAAGTCACACCGACGACGCCCCAATATTGTGAAGCCAAACAAGATCGGTAAAGGGAGGAGTCGTGACGAGGCCCAAACGATCCCGTAACAGGCGTCTTCTGAAAGCACGGGTAAGGAAGACGAGGCCAGTGACGTCACTACGCATTTCCAAAGGGCAAGGCCTGAAATGGAAAAAGGGAGGTTCTGTCTGGAAAAAGACACCTTTTCGCTCTATGCCTCTCACTTTCTGTAGCAGCTCTCAACACATTTGCTCCAAACAGTTGTGTTGAGCTGGTCTGGTTGAATAATGTAATCAACTATTTGGCCACAGTGAGTTTTGCACTAGGTATGAAATCTGATACGTTATGTATATATATATATATATATATATATATATATATATATATATATATATATATATATATATATATAACATTATATTTAACATATAAAATATTTAAAAATATTGAAATGCAGGATAAATACTGTACATACATACATACATACATACACTTGTTTACTTGACTGCTTTTTTTCGTGTAACTATACATTGAATGTAAGTGTATGACCACACGTTTACAGGACAATAATAAGAGTATGGTAATTACACGAAGTCAAATAATATTGTTATTAATTTAGAGCGTACTATTTATTTATGACACACGTCAATAATTTAAAAGAAATGACTAAAACTACAAGATACCATTTCTATAACCTGACATGGTGACTTATCTCATATTTCTTAAGCATTTTTAACAATTAACTTATTAATTTTTAACTTTGTAGATACAATCTATTTTCTAAGAGAAGAGGTGACATTTTTATAAATTTCCCCTTAATAATATAAAGCATATAAATACCTAGGATTGAATAAAAAAATTTAATTACAGGAAAATACTCGTTCGACTCATCATACGTGAATACAAGTAAAGATAACTTGAACATGATATTTAGATCCCATAATCAGACAATTATTTTTATAAAATTGTTCTCTGAAACTCTATAAAAATGAATTCATTTCAATGAACCATTCTACGTACAGAAATTAGCTAATTCTCTTAGAAATAATTACGAAAAATGAATATCTAAAAATCATATACACAAGTAATGAGTTGCAAGGAAAATATTACAAACTCGCAATAATGTTTATAAAAAGTATTTAATCTACCACATTCAATTCATCTACAATCGTCAACCACCTAAAAGTGAAAGTATATACAAATATTCTAGTAACATGTATTCGTCATGCTACAGATATCAACTGTTATTCTTAACCCGAATGCAAGTACCAGCAGCTCATTAAGTCAGTGTAAGTTCCACCTCTTCTTCCACTCGAGTTAGAGCAATGAAACAGCAAAATAACGTTGCAAACGAACGAAAACTAACTCCCTAGTGGACACAAGCCAATGCTTTCCCTTTAACACGGTGACCGTATTCTCATTACCCACCTGCTAACTAACGGTGAAATGAAGTTTTTGCGTTTAATGAAACTCGGTATATAAGAGTTAAATCAACCGGAAGCTCAAATATTAATAGAAACCTGACACGCCCTGGGTGGAGGAGGTAGGGGGACACCGCTCTGGGAGCGGGGAAAAACAAAAGAGGGTGTCGCCCGCAGCAGGACAGGAAACCCGGATTTTAACGAGCCACGTACTGCCTCGGATTTCTCTCTAACTTCTGTTTTCCCTTCGAAATGAATGCCCATACGATACGGACATTTTTATGTTCAGTTCATTAAATGAACGATTTTGGTTTTCGTTTTTCGACAGAGATAATAATTGCTATTTCACGAACCGAATAATTTAGAGTTGATTTTGTTTCATCTATGGCGTTCTTCAGTGTTGGATATTTCTTTTGATTAGAGCTTCCCTGTGATGATGTGCGTTTGCCTTATAAGGGAGAATATTTTTGTTTCACAAAAGGATCATAAAGAAACATATTTTAAATAACGGCTATATTGAACTTTGTAATTTAACAAAAATCTAAAATAATCCAGGAATTATTTTTTTGGAAAATATTCATGGATTTGTAAAAGGAGTATTTTTTAAATTTATTTACTTAATTTTCTTTATTTCATAAAGAATTATTTATTAACGATTTTATCCAATATTCTCCAATTGTTCTGGCTGATGTCGCGAACCCTGGGAGTTGAAAACGATATTTTAATTTTGGGGGTTCTTTACATGAAACCTCTCGGACGTTTCCAACATTTTCAAAAAAATTGCTCGAAATATTTTGAGTAAATTTTGTAGTTGAATAGTGCGAAGAACGTTTAAGAGTATGGTGCAAGTCTCATTTCCGTCGAAATCCCTGATATTTCGAAATTTGCAAAAACAAAAAAGTTTAATAGTACAACCTAGAAAATATAGACATTTTTGCTTTAGACAAAGTCTGTTATACATAATTGGCTCTTTAAAAAAGTCATCGAGAACGTTTTAAAAAAAAGAGTAATTTTTGCGAAATTTGCCCTTTGAATTTACGCAAATTTTTCTCAAAAATCCCCCAATTTTTTTTTTAAATTTTCTCCACATATGTCGTAAGTGTCGGTAAAATTACGGTGCAAGTTCCATTTTCGGGTATTTCGAAAAATGCAAAACCAAACTTCAAAACTACAATGTTGAAGATAAAGATTTTCCCCTCAAAGCCTGTTGTACAAAAATAGCTCTCTAAATTGGTCATGTACTACATTTTTAAAAAAACTAGAAACTTTTGGGTAATTTCTGCTCGAAATTAATGAAATATATACAGGCCACGAGAAAAAATTAATGAAATGAGAAATAATTAATTTAATATTAATTATAATTTTCTATTGAAAATGCCAACATGAGTTCTATTTTTACTTTCTCGCACTTTTACTTTTTTACTTTATTGCACAATTTCTATTCGCAATGTATTGATGTATTTAATTTAAGCAAAAAACACCATGAAATTTATTATCTACAATTTCACGATGATTTTTCAATTAATAAAAGCAAATTTTATATACTTTATAAAAGTAATTAAAACACAAAAATTGAAATAAATAAATGGAATTGATGAATTGAATGTGACGAAATAACATACTTACCCATGTATCATGGAATAAACAGTAAATGCAAATAGCGCAACTGATCCATGACATACGGAAAGTGTCACTGGTGTAGAGGGAAAATTGTCCACGAAACATGACTGGCTGACATGACTGGACATTTTAATATTAGATAATATTTAATTATGGTAGATATATATTTTATTCTTGTTATTTTGAATATGATGATATGTGTATGCCATATATTATTTGTAATTTTAAGTATTTAGTAAGCCTAAAAATACAAACAGTTCTCGCCAGCAATTTAAGCGTGAAACATAAAATTGTATAAGTTCACTGTTAGGCAGACAAGCAATACCTTTCCTCGCAGAATACACGCTTTCGTCAATAGACAAGCTACGTCTTAGTCTGGGTCATGACAACTGAACGCTTTCAAGAGTGGAGGAATTTACAACTCAATATGTTTTTATGTTCACACATTACATTTTTCAGGAGTCTTGAATATTTACACATCGTAACCCGTAAGCAACTGTCTCAATCTGTAACTTAACTGGCTGAGCAGTTAATCTAGTGACATCACCTCATACGTTTATAACCGACCAATATCCCGTTATAAGTTATATTATTGAAATAATAATAATAATAATAATAATAATAATAATAATAATAATAATAATAATAATAATAATAATAATAATAATAATAATAATAATAATATTCAGTGCAGCAAACTACAAGTATTTCTTTTAAATGTATTTATAAGTTTAACTCTTTGCTCCATAATATGTTAGAAATTAATGCCACTTTAAGGACCGTTGGGTATAGCGAAACATATTACGAAGAGTATAATGAAATTAAATAGCGGTTTATAGATTATAATGAAAAACTACAATTCATTTGCCGATTCATCCGTAAGGTCATTCACAAAGTGACTCGTGTTTTCAACAAGAAACTATGGTCCATGAATCTTGTGTAAGTGGAATGCATCATATTCTAGTACAAATCCAGAAGTTGTGTGATGATCTTTGAAGCACCACTGTGTCTCCCTAAGGGATGGGCTGAGGATGTGGCTCACTCTGCCATAAAATATTCTAATTTGCCCCCGAGACTCAGCTCAACTCACAGCTTCACCCCCCCTGGCGCCCCCGCCCCCGCCCCCGCCACCGCCATCGCCATCGCCATCACCACCGCCGCTGTACCTCCACCGGTGCCACCACCGCCACCACCGTCACCGTCACCGTCACCGTCACCGCCACCGCCACCGCCACCACCACCGTCACCGCCACCGTCACCGTCACCGCCACCGTCACCGCCACCGTCACCGCCACCGTCACTATCACCGTCCCCGTCACCGTCATGGCCACCGCCACCGTCACTGCCACCGTCACCACCGCCGTCACTATCACCGTCACCGTCACCGTCACCGTCACCGTCACCGTCACCGTCACCGTCACCGCCACCACCGCCATCACCGCCGCCGTCACCGCCACCGTCACCGCCACCACCACCACCGCCGCCACCACCAACACCACCACTACCGCCGTCGCCAAGACCATCGCCACCGCCACCACCAACGCCGCCGCCACCACCGACGCTGCCACCGCCTCCGCCTTCCCCACTGCCGCGCGGGCCGGGGTAATTTGCGTGTTTCGACGCAGGCGGCCTCCATCAATCTTCGTTCGTCAGAGACTCCGCCTCCGCCACCATTGCCTCCGCCGCCGCCGCCTTCGTCCCCGCCCCCTCCTCGACCGGCACCGCCGCCGCCGTCGCATACTTACGCCTCGGCGGCGGGCGAAGTTTGTTTGTGTCGCCGAGTTGAGCAAACAAAGGTCCGGAGAACTTCATAATTGTTTCCACTTCTCGCCGCGGCCGCCCGGCGGCGCTGGCGGCGTCGCGGCGGTGGACGGGGGAGGACAATGGGACGCCTGGAAAGACCGACGGACGGGTGAATGGATTAATGGGGACGGGAGCCGGAATGACGGACGTAGGCGGCAGGGGAGAAGGGGGCGACGAACAAAGTAACGAGCCAACAGATGGTTGCGGGAGGAATGACGAATGGTAATGTTGAGGAGGGGGGGGGCAATTTAGTATTGGTAGACGGACGGGTGGCAAAGGGGGGAACGAATGCTGAACCGACAGGTACATGAATACATTGATGTAAATGTTTAGTTGGCGCTAAGGAAACAATAAGAGGCGCAGGTTGTAAAGTAATGATATGCTCAACAGGTAGCAATTCAAACCGACGGTCTAATATAGGTAAACTGATAAGTCACAAATAAGTTCCTTATGCAATTTTATGAATGCTAAAATAGTTAAATTTAAGTTCCTACGACGGTACCTGAGTCGTGTTGCAAGAAGATAAAGAATTATATGGTTGCAATAAGTATTTACATGTTATTTTCAAATGTTTTATCTGTAGAGGACGTTTGAAAAAAAACAACCAATTTCTATGTAGAATATTCCTTTTTCAGGTGATGCCTAATGTCCATGCTTATTTACCACAATAAATGTAATGAGTTCTAGAACAATTGATGACAGTTTCAAAATGGATGTAATCTGTTCTTGTTTCAGCAAAATGTACAATTAAATCTATTCTTAAATCAAGACATTATACCCGTAGAACAATTTACTTAGTTTTATATGACGACACTTTAGCCGACTGAATTGCACTTCCTTCATTTATCGACACATTCTTCTTTGAATTACTGTCCTGCATTAATTTAAAGAAGCCGCAGAACCAAGTTGACATAGCAATAAACTCTTTTACAAGAACCTCAAAAGAAAAATCAACAACAAACGAAAGAAATAAGAAAATAACCGACTGAGAGACACCGACTTTAAAGAAAGTTCTCCTTTGCTTCCGGTAGATGGCATGACACTAAGACCACGCCAAATGCAACCTGAATGATACTCTGCACTAGGTCACGTTTTGGATCGGTCGTTCCCACATTGCCTCCGTTCTTACAGTCTGCATCCACTACATATGGCATGTCAAGGTCATGGCAAGGTAATAAGCTTGCTAGGGCTCGCGGGCACTTCGTCCAGAGAAATTGGCACGAAATTTAAAAGTATGGGTTGTACAAATGCTACGGAATGGCGGTACGGCACTAGATACTTGGCCCATGCCAGTCTTTGGGAGAAGTTACTTGACAGTTAATGTCACAAATTTTGGCTATATTAATTCCCAATTTCTCTTTAAATCCATTAAATTGAAATAATACATCAGAACAATTTCAAATTCTCAATTGAGAGTAAAATTTGAATCAAAAGTATCTTGATTTTGTAATCCTGTTTACTTAAGCGTGACATAAAAGCATGAACTTTCTACGTTAAGATTAGGCCTGTTCTGGTCTGTGAAAAGCGTTGTCCGTCCGTAAGCGATAATTGTTGACTTATAGAGATTTGTTAATTTATTTCATATTAATGTTAAATATAAATAATTGAATCATTTAATCACAACACAAAACGAAAACAAGGAAAGAATTCGCCATTCAAACATATTCCGGTCACTTAGCAAAGCTGTTTATATAAGGGAGACAAGTAAAAAAATGAACATCAAATAAGTAGTAAAGAAAAGAAACCTAACACAATTCTCGGTTGTTTGATAGAAAAAAATCTGGTAATCATTTTTGTTTTTTCGTATGAAGCCACTATTCATGGCCTGGCGTCGCTCCAGCTTGGGGATGTATTGTACACCCCTTTCTGGATTTTAAGGGGAAATGAGTGAGGGGAAGTTGCCCGTGCCTGTAGGGGCGCCGGGATCCCCAGGCGGGCAAGTAGTTCGTGCGGGCGCGGTTTGACCTCCCTTCCCTACATCGTCTCACTCCGTCCGCCCCGCCGTCGCTTGATTGATTCATTGATTACTGATTCCGGGCGCGTCAACTACTGAGGTCATTATTCCCGTATGTGTAGTGCACTTTTTTCACTGTGAGGCGGTGACCTTCCCCCACTGGATGGCGAGATTTGGAGCAGTCTAGCGAGGTTTTCCTCAACCAGGTATCTCCCACCCGGAGCACGGCCCCAGCCGGGACCAGTTCTAAGTCCCCGACCGCTCTCACGGCATGTGTAGTAGTGTAGTGAATGTTAGTGTAAGTGTCTTAGTGTAAGTGTGTAAGGGACGAGGATAGGACAAGGAAGAGGAAGAAAAGATCGTGCGCGGTCCGTGGCCCATAGGTTACGGAACTGCTCCTGCATTCGCCTGGTTTTGATCGGAGAAACCACGAAAAACTACCGATCAGGGCAGCCGGCCGTTAGAATTCTCCTCCAGACAGCAATTGAATTCGACCTAGCTCAAAAATTAGTGTCGAAAATCCTGCCACCTACAGTCGAGACTCAAACCTATCTATGTTTCCACATCACTTCATTCATCACTGCCCGGCAGTTCCCTTTGCATCCGCGTTCCTTGTTCCTCAGCTGCTTGTGCCGTCATTTGTCCTTCCATCTTAGGATCTCCCATCGTGTACTAAACCCTAGTCCCAAACTCGGTGTTCATTGTGTGCCTAACAGGAGATGCACACGTAACCTTGTACACGTGCCTATTTCCGGTGAACGCCATTTTAGCATGCGTCGCCCTGTAGACTATGCCTTTGTAGTTGCATCAGTGATATTTTTGGTGATTTATAGCCTTATATTGTAGATAATGAATACAAAATCCATGTCTTGTAGCATTTGGATTTTGTTATAACAATTTAGCAATGATAATGGGACGATGCCGATCATAACAAAGGTCGAATGTCAGGGTACATCGACGCACACTTCTCAAAAGCCATTAGTGCGGATAGCACCAAGGAAGTGTCAGCTGCGAGAGTCAAGTTATTTACGTGTATCTATGAAACCCTTTAAAATGTATATTCTAACTCAATACTATACATGTTCAATTTATTAAATTAATTGTTTCATTGTAAAAATAGGTTTTTCTTTATTTTTACCCAAAGTAGTCCGTCACTGCACCTTTGTAATAAAGCTTGGTACAGGGCGCCGTTGTAATGTAGGGTTAATCCCTACTCTCTCTAGCTCTCTTGACCGCGAGAGATAGCTCAGGGCATCAAACTCATGTCACTGCAGTCTCTGACCGGGAGGTCTTAAACTCGATTCCCGACGGTGAAGAGGATATTCGACACTAGGTTTTCAGCTAGGTCGAATTAAATCGCTGTCTGGAGGGAAGTTCTAGACGCCGGCTGCTCTGATCGGTAGTTTTCCGCGGTTTCCCCGATCAACACCAGGCGAATGCCGGAGCAGTACCCTAACAAACGGGCCACGGACCGCGCGCGATTATTCCTACCTTTTCTTTGTCCTATCCTCACCCCGTACTTACACAGACTTCCATTAACATGCAATACACTACCACACAATCTGGGAGATCAGTCGGGGGCTTAGAACTTGTCCTGACTGAGGCGGTGCCCCGCTGGCGGGAGATACCTGGTTGGGGGGAAAACCCCGCTATTGGACGGTAAGTCAGCGCTGGATCTCGCCATCCAGTAGTGGAAGTTCGACCGCCATCTCACGATGAAAAAGCATGCACTACACTTACGGGAGTAATAACCTAAGTTGTTGGCGCACCCAAAATTACTTACAATGAATTAATCAATATTCTGTCCTGTTGCCTACGTTGCTCTCCTTGTCTTCTCCGCCATGTTCCATCACTCACATCGAACAACTCCTCACCCTCCTTCTGAACATTCCGCCTTCGAGTTCCATCTACTGCAAACACAGTCGTCACCTCCGTGACCAAATCCAGCCTCGTCTTGCCTTTCTTGCCTCCAGTGCTGCGAGCTCCTTCGCTTATCCGCTGTCTCGGCCGCCGCCACCGCCGCCGCCACCACCACCGCCGCCGCCGCCGCCGCCGCCGTCGCCACCGCCACCGCCGCAGCCACCGCCACCGCCACCGCCACCGCCACCGCCACCGCCACCGCCACCGCCGCCGCCGCCGCCACCGCCACCGCCACCGCCACCGCCACCGCTAGCGCCACCGCCGCCACCACCACCGCCGCCGCCACCACCGCCACCGCCGCCTTCAACTGTGTACCATTCGCCTACGACGCCCACGGAAAACGTTTCCGTTTGTTTGGCTTCTCCGTCTCGGAGTTAAAAGACTTACGGAGCCGCCCTGCTTCGATCCTATAAACGTATCGGGGTGCTCAAACAATTTCTTTCTGCTGCTCCAGCTCCCGCGCGTCCATCAACTTGATTTTCGATCGCGAAGAGAAAAAGAACAGAAGGAAAGGGAGACTCGAAACCCGCCGTGTTCATAATGCGATGTGATTGCAGATGAAACGATGTAAACCCAATGTATAAATTTTGTCACAGAAGTCACGGACTCCTAAAGCAGATTGTAATCTCCTATCACTTTTCAGAGCTTAAAGTATACTTTGAAAGACTGGGGCTTGAAATTGGGCATAGGGGAAGCAGAGCTATCTGAATATTATCGAACCCTTTGTTCGGATTTTCGCAGAAAACTTTTGAAGATGAAACGCAGTATTTAGGAAGATAATTTGTCTTGCTCGTTAGAAGAAATTAAACGATCACAAACCCACTTGGCGGCACAGTATTAGAACTTAGCAACATATTTGGAAAATGCATTTTTACAAATATCAAATAAAGCTCTTGATACTTCCCTACAACAAACTACAAAATGCTGGATTCATGAAAAATCAAGTTTTTGAGAGAAATGTTAGGATCTCTAAATTAAAAGTTAATTTATCAGATAAATAAAAAACTGAAATAAATATGATTTTCATAATTGCTTCAGTGAAGAACTTCACAGTACAGTATTTGGCACATAATTGTAATGCTACTTCATTTGAAGTTTGTAATTAATCTTACTTCACACTCTTAATGTGGATGATAATGTGCATCTTGTTTCTAGCCTTTGGTGAATAAGACGTCTACATCATTTACAGTAATAATAAGTTAATAAGTAAATTATTTACAATGCAAAATTTATTTTCTCGTTAGCTCCATTACGTCAAAAATTAAAATAGTGTTATATAACTAACGTTCAAAGAAATCCTTGCTTCTGCCATACAAATATGAATTATACGACTCTTTCTGCTATTATTTATTACATATAGTTATATACTTATTTGCACAGTATATATTTTAAGTATTATATTAGATATTTTAAAATATATTTGTCATTCGTTTCCCTACTAAATGTGTGTTCTTGTTAAATAAAATAATTACTTCGAAAAAATACAGAGTGTTTATGATGTATTTTAAACATACATATATATCGCATCAGAAAATATAAAAGAGAATTTTTAAATTTCCGAATAATATTATTGTTCCACATGTCAACCCCAATTGGTAATTTAATGACAGAAACAAAACTTTTCAGAAGTTCGAATTACAAAAGCCAAAATAACATGTTTTTCAGTAATATTACAAATTAATTGAGAACAAAAATAAAACGGAGAAATTATTGAATGTTATCAACTACAACTTTGCACATCCCTAACCGAAGTTGTAAATTTACAACGTCACATTAAACGGAATTCATTGGCGTTTAATTCCATTGAAAGGCAGCGCATACCCGCGAGGGCTTCGAGCAGTTAAAAGAACTGTAGAACTGAACGTGAGTCTCCAGAGGCCGAGGACCTCTGGTAGAGCAGAGAACCTACACATCGGTCGTAAAGGAATTTACGCCCCCTATGATGGCGCTACCCGCGCTGTCCTCGCCCGCCGCCATCGCCCCCCCCCCATTCGCTTCTCAAGCGACATGCCGCGTTCTCGGCCCCACCCCCTATCCCCTCGCCTCCGTCTTCGCCTCCACCCCCACCCCCGCCCACGCCATCCCGTTTGCCCGCTTTCGTATCCGTTTCCGTTTCAGTGACCCACACCCTCCACCGTCACCATCCGTCCGTCCGTCCGGGCGGTGGCGTGGTCGGTCGCCCTCCCGCTCCGCCGATATTTACCGAATTGGCCTTTTAAATTTCATGAGTTCCGGCCGATAACCGCGGCCCGGCCCGCTGTCCCGGGGAGGGAATAAACACGCGCCCTGCAGGAAGGACGCGACAGGCCGTAAAGAGCGCCGTAAAGGGCGACGGACGCCGCGCCCTACAGGACGAAGGAGACGGGGTGGGGGTGGGGGCGGGCGGCGGGGGAGGCTCCAGCTGAGACGTTCCAGCTACAGGCAGTGGTACTAGTGTTGTGACGGTGACATTGACGATGGGTTTGTACAGAGAGGAGACGGTGGTAGAGGTCGGTGGTGGTGGTGGTGGTGGTGGTGGTGGTGGTGGTGGTGGTGGTGGTGGTGGTGGTGGTGATGGTGGTGGTGGTTAACTTGATTGATTGATTTTTTCGTGTTTCCGAGCCCGTTAACTGCTTTGGCCATTAGTCCCGTAAGTGTAGTGCATGTTTTTTCAGGATATGGCGGTGAACTTCCCCAGCTGGATTGCGAGATCCGGCGCCGACCTACAGTCGGATAACGGGGTTTCCCCCTAACCAGGACTGTCCCACCAGCGGGGCACCGCCCCAGCCGGGAAAAGCTCTAAGCTCCCGACCGGTCTCCCGGAGTACGTGGTGTTGTGACCGCCCGCGCGCTTTCACAACTCCCGCCACTGAGCCTTGTAATGGTGGGAAGCGCGCTGGCCGTCACGCCAGAATGGGCGGACGGAGACTCGCCGCCATCCTCGGCGGCAGGCCCAGCCGGCGAGCCGCGAGCCCCCAGGACTATTTAGCGGGCCTCCTCGCAGCGAGAGGCTAGTCGGAAACCGTGGCTGAGGAGAGCACACGGGAGCAGCGAGAGGCAAGGGGCGGTGAACCTACCCCCCACTTATCTACGCCGTAGGGAGACGGCGTGACGCCCGGCCTAGTGGAGGCGCGGGCCCGGAGAGTCTGGATCCAGTCAGCGATTGCGGAGCCGTGGCTGAGGAGAGCACACGGGAGCAGCGGAGGCAAGGGGCGGTGAACCTACCCCCCCCCCACTTATCTACACCGTAGGGAGACGGCGTGACGCCCGGCCTAGTGGAGGCGCGGGCCTGGAGAGTCTGGATCCGGAGCGCACACGGGAGCAGGACCGTGGCGCAGGAAAGCACACGGAAGCAGGTCCGTGGCAGCGGAGTACACACGGGAGCAGGACCGTGGCAGGGGAACGCACACGGGAGATGGACCGTGGCGGAGGCAAGCAACACGGGACGACAGCCGAGAAGACAGTCTTGCAATGTTAACGGTTGGACCACTACTGTAAAGAGATCAATAAATTGTTATCGTTGACGCGTGCCTTTCTTTTTGTGTACATAACAATATGAGCCAATTAACATTTATACAGAATCTTAAAACATAGTAGCAATAACTAGACAATTACGAGCAAACTTTCAGTGACCATATAGGAAACATTAAGCAAATATTAAAAGCGTTAGCGACGAGCATTGCCAAAGTTTAATTACCACAAAAGGTTCGCTCATAGGAACTATTTTGTATTGAAAAACGAGCAACAGAATTGATCCAATAATCCTGTCATCAAAATAACCAGCACTCCCACTCCGCTGGCATATAGCAGAAACAAAGCTCAAGAAAATGTGCGCCGATAATGGAAGAAAGAAATCAGTAAGTAAGTGGTTTCTATAAAATAATCAACCATGGAGCTAGGAATGCAGGGAGATGGCATGACGTCATAAATTTGCAGCCGCCGTATTGCTGTGCCCAAAACGCTTGCAGGCATCCTCGTGTTGAGGCGTGTTATTTGTCATAGTTTTTAATATTTAAAATTCTTGATAAGATTAGCAAGCTTTCGTAACAGTTCTTCATGGTTACACAAATCGTTCGGAGAAGATGTGTATTACTTTTCTCATGTAAGTAGTTTTTCATATGGTTTGGAGAATATAGTAAAATTTGAATATATTAGTTAATTGCTGGATTAGTTGTGTGAAAAGGCAACTGGCAGCCTAGTACATACAACAAGTTATGCTTAGTTCATTTTCAAGAAGAGGATTTTGATAGAACTTCTTTATGATACGTACGTTTGTGGTAACGCGCTGTTCCAACAATTTTAACGGCTTTTCTAACACGCCTAAGAGAAGGAAATTGTGCAGGAATATTCACTCAAGATGTCTTCCAAAGGATAACTAACATTACTATTTTTGACTTCTTCTACAAAGAAACCCGAAAGTTTTCACAATGTTGACTCCACTGTAGTCAAGCATTTTGGTGACTGGTCCATCTACAAACTATAAACTTTATGACCCTACTCTTTTGACTTCAGATGAGAGTACTTAATGTTTTGCAAGGAAATAGTGAAATAAAAAAGTTACAGTACAGTAAGAAAATGTGCATCACATGCTCCTTTAGAATATCATATGTGTAAAGTGAGTACATATTTGCATTTTTTTGAGAGATCACGTGAGAAATCACAAATGTAGAAGCACATTTAATAATGTAGTATTCTAGACGTTTTATGTTTGAGGTTTATTTGGTTCTCACACACTGAAAAAACTTTACAGCGACCCCAAAATTTGTAATGAAGCTTCTCTGTTTTAGTTATTATACTCTTCAATATTCTCAAGATTGTTAGATTCCACTGAAAATGGGTACTACTCATTTATTATCGTGTTTGACAGACGTGGTTCGGGCACACCAATATGGTGGGTTGGCTTCACTTGAGGAACATGGCAGAGGTTGGTATTAAAAAAATAATTAATAATGCCACCTCCATGTATTGGTAGCTCCATGAAATCAACGAAGTTTATTTATGTTCTTTTGTTCATTTTCAATTGTTTTGTGAGTAGGTGGGATTCCTCAGCATAAAAATGGATGAAGATGACCAGATTCCTTCGGAGACGGTGCCTATGGTGTCCGCAGAATATCTTGCACGCCACGAAGCTATCAACATCGCCCTATTGGACATCGCTGCCCTAGGTAGGTTTGCTAAATAGCCATCAACTAACTTCTGCATAGGTTAGTGTTTCTCAAACTTTGTAAATAAATGGCTGTATGTCGACAGTCATAAGGCCCTTGTACAGTTTTCTTGCAGATTGAAGTATAGAAATGAGAGACTGCACGATTTCCGCATGGGATATTTTGAGCATGTTCGTAATTTTTCAAGCAGAAAGCTGGCAGTTTGACTCAAGTACCTCTAGCGGCAGAATTGTTCACTAATGGCAATCAGCCATTTCGATTTTGTGGTTAGTTGTGTCAAGGTGCTATTGTGGAAGTGATATTGTGATAAACTACCTCTTTCCCTATTCCTGACTGCCTATTTTTATACTCTATGCTCCTCATGGTTAATTAGTACTTAATAAAGATCGCGTACGCCAGAAATACCGCCACTGAAAGTACTCGGATGACGCAATTTAGCTGTTTCCCAGAAGACTCCCTAGAGGCGACTTGCGGTAATTCGTACACAATTCGTACGTACATACCGTGTATGTGCGACTTTCGTCTTTTATACGGCTAGTTTGGGATCTTGAAGTTTCTGTACGAGAATCTGCATGAAAACTGTACCGTGTGTACTGGCCTATAAAGTTATTGTTTGCCAGTCTGTACGATTGTTATTTATTAAACAAAAGTGTGTGACGCGTAGGGTACTGTGGCTGTGAGTGACGCGTAGGGAAAAATACAATCTATGCTCGTATTCTTAAGCTCCGGATCCGCTTGTGCTATCCACATATATTACTTCAGTAATATGCATACCTTTTGCGGCTCTCACATGCCACCAATCCTTACAAAGAAGGTCTCTAAAGAAAGATATTTTCATGGAGACGTGACGAATTGCACTTTGACTTTAAAAATATGAAGGATTGGTTTAAAATACGCATTTAAATATTCATGTCAAATGCAACCCACAAAACCTGGTCGTATTTTTGAATCTATATCGTCACATAACTCTTAAACGAAGCATTCGAAGCCTTAAAAACTAAACTATTGAGGCCAGAGGCCTCAAAGAAACATTCTTCGCACCGTAATCTATAGGATGAGAACTTCCTGATCATTCTATTATATTTTTGCTGGTTCGACGCTTCTCGATTCTACCCCACCTGTTCACAGCCTATAGAATATGCAACTGTATGTAAAATTAAACTAATTACTTGATTTTCTACGCGACTGAATTACACTGGTGTACCTCACTGCTCGGTAAATAAGAATAGATTGTATTGACAAGGGTGTATTGTATTGTTATAAATTACAAGGAGACATACAGAACAAGTGACGGAAGATAAAAGGATCTTGAAGAAAAAGATATATTATAGGCTTAATATGGAAATGGAAAAATTGGGAAGAGGGTGGGATTTAACATGCGAGAGTTCTCGCACGCGAACGCTAGTGCTTACTTAGTTCAATAATGATTAATGAAAACAACAAGCGTTTTCGGCAAAACGGAATTTTCCACCTTCGAAATATAACTACTCGTATTTGCACCGGTGATTAAGGTCGACCATAGTCGACACTTAAGGTATAAGGGAACTCTTAAGTGATAAGTGCTTTCTCAAAATAAGTGTTCACTTAAAGGCGCATGTATTTCATAGACGTTCCTTACGACCGCGGAATAAGTGTTCCCTTAAGGGAAAAGGAAATGTGGCAACATGACATTGGAGGCAGCTGTTTCGAAGTTCTTAGCAACCGAGTTTACACACACACTTGTTTTTGAACAAAGAGCGTCCAATTTACCAGGGGCGGACACCAACGTTTGAGTTTACGACGCGCGCTTCGACCACGTGTGTCTTCCCATTTGTTGTGTGTACGCGTACGAGTCAGGTTGTGTCCGCAGCGAAATATTTAGTGTGTGGTGCTTCTTCAAAGTAGTTTACTTTCTTCGAGGTAAGTAAATTGTATGATCCACAATGCTGTTAAGTGTCGCCACTAATACTATTTTACAATACTTTCTTGCGGTGTATAATGTTATTCATGAGAAAAACCCTCTTTTTTTGCAGGTATTTTCTTGTGTGCTTATTCGAGTAAATTTTTTCTTTCCTCGCTTTGCCTTATTGTTTCAAGTAAGTTTGTTACTCAAGCCATTTATGATGATTATTATTTGTGAGTGCGCTTCCACATAGGCCTAATGCTTTCTCTAACTTTTGCAGGTATTTGTTTTTTAATTCCTGGAAAATTAAATTTTTCCTTATCTTTGTCCTATTGTTTGAAGTAAGTTTGTTACTCAAGCTATTTATGATTATTATTATTATTTGTGTGAGTGCTACCACATAGATCTAATGCTTTCTCTAATTTTTGCAGGTATTTTTTTTTTATTCCTGGAAAATTAAATTTGTCCTATTGTTTGAAGTAAGTTTGTTACTCAAGCTATTTATGATTATTATTATTATTATTATTATTATTATTATTATTATTATTATTTGTGTGAGTGCTACCACATAGATCTAATGCTTTCTCTAATTTTTGCTGGTATTTTTTTATTCCTGGAAAATTAAATTTTTCCTTATCTTTGTCCTATTGTTTGAAGTAAGTTTGTTACTCAAGCTATTTATGATTATTATTATTATTATTATTATTATTTGTGTGAGTGCTACCACATAGATCTAATGCTTTCTCTAATTTTTGCTGGTATTTTTTTATTCCTGGAAAATTAAATTTTTCCTTATCTTTGTCCTATTGTTTAAAGTAAGTTTGTTACTCAAGCTATTTATGATGATTATTATTTGTGTGAGTGCTACCACATAGATCTAATGCTTTCTCTAATTTTTGCTGGTATTTTTTTATTCCTGGAAAATTAAATTTTTCCTTATCTTTGTCCTATTGTTTGAAGTAAGTTTGTTACTCAAGCTATTTATGATGATTATTATTTGTGTGAGTGCTACCACATAGATCTAATGCTTTCTCTAATTTTTGCAGGTATTTGTTTTTTTATTCCTGGAAAATTAAATTTTTCTTCATCTTTGCCCTATTGTTTGAAGTAAGTTTGTTACACAAGTCATTCTTGAATGTATTTTTGTTATGTTCAATGCATTTTTCCCCTCTTATTGATTTATAACAGTGATTTGTAAATTGGTGTGATATTTCTTTTTCAAGTTGTACAATCATGCCTAAAGGGAAAAATTATTGTATTGAGGAGAAGAAGATTCTTCGAGAACTTGTCCTATTTCATAAGAATGTGGTGGAGAATAAAGCATCTGATGCTATTTCGAACAACAGAAAAAAAGCTGCTTGGGAGAAAATAACCCAAGAGTTTAATGCGAGATCTGAAAATGGCCCTGTAAGTACCTACCATGAAATATTTCATGTTAGAGCTTGAAATTAAAAAAGGTCTAATATGGAATACTTTATTTACAGAGAACTGTTGACCAACTGCGCAGGCTGTGGGAAAATATAAAGTTCCGCAGGAAGAGTGAGTTGGCAGCTGAAACTCGCCGGCTTATGGGAACTGGGGGTGGCCCAATGCTCGGAGGAACTCTTGAAGAGGACCCTGAACTTGATTCCTGCGGAGTGGACATCCGTCTGCAGAATTCACTTGATAGTGATTATGTGGAAATGATTAGAAGTGGGGCAGCCTCCAGTTATGCGATTGTTGAAGAGGTTCTCCAAGAGAACGAAGGAGCTTTCGATATAAATGAAAGTGCACATTCCTCGCAGGTTGAGAGTGTGTATGCAAATTCCCCCTCGGAGGACCGCAGTTCCGCAGGACAAAGCAGCTCAGTCTTGAAAGGAACACAGTCTCTCCCAAGCACTTCCCAGTCTCAAAGTAAAAATATCGAACAGTCTACCACCCCCAGACACCCAAAAACCCAGTCATATTATACTGAAGCAAACCTTCGAATTGACAAAGCCTCTTATCTTTGTCAGTTGGAGAAGGAGATCGGCGACCTAAGGAAGACTGAGGCGAGAGGTCGCTGTGAAATTGTTGAGTGGCAACTGAAGTGCCAGAAAAACAAGGACAAAATACAAACTTTAAAATTAGAGCTGCTACAGCAACAATTAGAGGCAGCAAAATGTGAAGAAAGGTTTAGGAAGGAAGCAAGGATGCTGGAGCTAGCAAAATTAAAAAAAAACCTAGAATAAAAAATTTGTAAAAAAGTATATTATGTAAAAAAATAGTACAAATACATTAATTATTAAAATAACGTTGTATAAAAGCTTGCTTTATTACATTTGAATTTGCATTTTCAGGTACAGCAAGTGTTCCTACTTCAATAATGTTTCTTTCATCTTCGCCTTCATCTAAATTCCATAAATCACCATTTTCAATTCCAATATTGTGCAGAACTGCACAAGCAGTTATGATTCTTGTTATATTCTTTACCTTGTTTTGTAATTCAAAATATAAACAAGGAAACCTTCTTTTCCATCTACCAATTAGTCTTTCGACACTACTTCTTGTAGTTTTCAGAGCCCTATTATAATTTTGCTCAGGGCGATTTTGTGGATTTTGGACCGGTGTGTATATATATTTTCTAGTGGCATAGCCACTGTCTCCAAGCAGGTGTCCCGGTATTTGTCGTTCGCTCAACCGCACACGCACAGCACTATTTTCAAAGATTCTGCTGTCATGGGCAGAACCTGGCCAACTTACCACGATGTCTAATATTTCTTCATGAGGTCCGCCAACAATTTGTACGTTAATAGAAAAAAATGCTTTTCTGTTGCGGAAAACCTCTGCGTTGGTCCCTCCAGGACTTTTTATTGGAACATGGGTTCCATCAATTACTCCCACAACTCCTGGAAAACCAGCTTTCCTATAAAATTCCAATTTCAGCTTGTTTAGGATTAGAGGTTCAGCAGGAAACTTAACGTACTTGCTGATGTGGCGTGCGAATGTGTCTGACACTTCACCAATTATCCGGCACACAGATGACTGGCTAATGTTGTATAAATCAGCACAAACCATCTGAAATTAATAATTACATAGTTGACATTCAATTATTATTATTACAGATTAATTTCATTATATTAATAAACAACCAATACTGGCAGGCATGTTCCTATTATTATGCTGTAGATAATACTATTTTGCATTGTGAAATAACAAATTAAAACATTGATTTGTTGAAAGAATTGATTTCTCTACTTGCCAATGACCTAAAGTAGGGTCAAAACTGACCAGTTCAACCAGTTTCCATCATGTATTAAACAGTGTGTTAATGTAATGTTCCTGTGTTGGTTGACCAAATATTTAAAATTTCATTCATGTTTCTGCTACATCTATTATGTCCTCATACAGACAAGAGGAGATGTTTTGATATCAGTATCATATATTACTAATTTATTTACTACCAACTCCTGATAAATGTTTGGTAACAATATAATCCATGATTGTCAAATAAAAATTTTAATTAATTCTGCATCGTCTTGTGCATTTTTAAGTATTATTAATGTGTATTATTTGATTGTAATATTAACATCAATTACCATTGATTCCACAACGTTAACTTATGCTCTAATGTAAACGAGCTAAAATAACATAGGTCTGCCAATATTGGTTGTGGATTATTAACAAAATTTCATGTAATTGAAATGTCAACCCCCATATAATAAATTCCATTTTACAACAATTTAAATTACATATTTTACTTCTTAACTTACTTGTATCTTGTACTCTACTTACTTCATATTGTATATTTATAATTACTCATAATAGTTCTTATAAATGTAATGAATAAAAGTTAAAAATTATGGAAACATACCTGAAATGATGAAGTTGCATAAAATCTTAATGCAACGAGAACTTTTAATAACGGTGAAATCGGCAGTCCTCTTTGCGTCGTTGGAACTCTCTCGATCATCGGCACTAGTAAATCCACTACTGTGGTTTTATGAAAACGAAACCGCTTTCGGAACTGTTCATCATTGTACATTTCCAATGGAATCACATCTCGAATATACCTTTTTGAATTTCGCAGAATGTGTTGAGTATAAAACTCAAAATATTCTGCGAAGTCGTTATCCATATCACATGGATCGGTTTAATAGACTACTTTTAACTAACCACCAACAAAACGAATTCAACAGCAGGTGAACGCTACGTAAAAATATAACCTAAACTGGTAACGACTGACAAGACGAGACAACCATAAGGGCCACTTAAGGGAGCAAGCTGCCTCGCTTATACGAATGAGTGCGCACTTAAGACTTCACTCAAGGGCTGTTTATGAATATACTTCGTCCACTTAAGGGAACACTCAGAATAAGTGTCGACTATGAATTCGGCCCTAGAGCTTGTTCCGGCTGGGGCGGTGCCCGCTGGTGGGAGAGTCTTGGTTAGGAAACTCCACTAGCTGACGGTAGGTCGGCGCCGGATCTCGCCATCCAGCGGGGGAAGATTACCGCCATCTCCCGAAAAAAATATGCACTACACTAACGGGAATAATGACCACAGCAGTTGACACGCCCGGAAACACGAAAAGATCAATCAATCAATCAATCAATCAATGTACTTGTTCTGTCTGAAAGACCTCCCCTTAAGGTATGGTGAAAGTTTGGACTCGTACGGCCGACTGATTGTACCGCTTAGTAGAATTCACACACCGTCAGACATTGGACTGCAAATTATTACGTGTATGCGACATGTAACTGGAGAGTGAAAATATTATAAATTTATAAATTTGCTCCCTACCCGCTTTGTCTGAGATAGGTTTAATTTTCGATAGATGTTCAATTTCATATTTCTATTACATTACTGAGGTTAGATTCGTTTTAGCAGAAATTAACGCAGCAAGAAAAGGTTACGGCCATTAAATTTTACTGGTGCCGAAGCCAGTTCTGTTATACAGCCGGTTCGCGCACACCGATTTATAAAATTATTGTGATGCGCAGAAAGAGTTGAAATTTATACAGCCAAATGGTTAAATTTTTTGTAGCTCTGAATAAAATATTCCGTTTACAACAATGTTGCTATCTTATGAGAATACTTACTGTACTATCTTCAAGACATTTCTTTTTTCTAAATCGATTTTTTCAAGAGAAAAATCGACTTATGAGATTCTTAAAAAATCTTGAAACACAATCTCGTGGACTATGAGAAAAGCACTCGATTGGTTTGCGAAATAGCTAAAAGAATTCCATATCAAGCAAGCCTTTACCAGTTTATAATATTTTTATGTGTAATCCAAATTAAAACTTTTCTCTATGCATGTTACCTCATTTAATGAACCGACTCTTTATTGAATTTTTTTAAAAAAATGCCATTGGAAAGCATTGGAGCCAACCGGTGTTAAAAAAATTAGAATGTCAGCCTAAGGTTAACAGGGAATATTAACATTTTCTTAATGAAAAAAATTACCTCCAACCACAAGTCATGTACAGAAGACACAAACAAAATGTAGCGTGTAAATGGATCCTCTAGATGAAAACCTTATCATTGTGTATCATAACAACTCGCTTTATGACAAAAGGCACACCAATGATGAAAGAAATGAAAAGCAATGTGAATAAAACTCATTACAGAGAGAGATTGTGGTCGTTATTGTTTTCACTTAACGTTGACTTTTGCGGTTATAAAGAATGATAAGCCGTTTTTATGAGAGGATCACGTGATCGTGCCCTCATGTTGCTGTTAGCTGCGAATGAGGCTCGTCAGTACTGCTTCGCGACACCGTGAGAGATTTTCTTTCCTGAGATGCAGGCAACGAGTTCGTGTTGAATCCCCGCCCAGGAGAAGAAATTTTCTCCTCCGTAATTATATTCTTTCATGACACAATTTGTGTACGCGGGGTGGACCTCTGGAAGTCAAAAAAGGAGGGCAACCTCCCCAGATACCAGACTCATAATAGTACCTCAGTGAATGATGAGAAGAGAATGGATTTTACAGCGCAGTGAATGGCAGTTGAAACTACAGTGAAATTCCTTGTGAAGTGCCGCAACCTCCTTCGCCTGCAGCAACTCAGGACAGAGTCCGGGGTTCGATCCGCGGCACTCAAAGGAAAAACATTCCTTCGAAAACGGTCTCATTTCAAACTTTACTTTTGTATTTATTTATTTATTTATTTATTTATTTATTTATTTATTTATTTATTTATTTATTTATTTATTTATTTATTTATTTATTTATTTATTTATTTATTTATTTATTTGTTTATTTGTTTATTTATTTATTTATTTATTTATTTATTTATTTATTTATTTATTTATTTATTTATTTATTTATTTATTTATTTATTTATTTATTTATTTATTTATTTATTTATTTATTTATTTATTTATTTATTTATTTATTTATTTATTTATTTATTTATTTATTTATTTATTTATTTATTTATTTATTCATTTAGATTACCGGCTTTCGACGGCTTTGCCGTCATCACCAGTCTGATGTTAGAAACCATTGGAATTATATTGTCCAAAGAATTGTCTGCCCTAGCCGAGAATCAAACTCATATCTCCTGAAACACGCCAAATTGCTCTAACCAACTGAATTACCGAGACATCCCAATCTTCGAACAACCTTATGGAGATAAGAGCCCCTGATGGATTTATGATGCATTTTATACATGAAAGTTTACCAATTACTTGGAAATACGTTTCCCTTTTTGCAATTGCCAATCACCGTTTCAACCCCACAGATACTAAGCGTGATGTAATTGTTATAAATCAGTTTTTGATTGTTCAAATAATTGGCTGTCCCAGCCGGGAATTGAGTGGTAATTAGTGCCGTTTTCTTAGAGTGTGCAAGTCGTGTGTCGCAAACATCGCATTCGGCAAGGAAAACCTGCTATTCGGCAATTGCATTCAATAATATGGAATAAAAATATTTCTAATAAAGTGAAAATTAGAATTTATAAAGCAATTGTGGAAAGTATATCACTGTATGGTACTGAGTTGTGGGAGATCGCAAAAAGTAATGAGAAAAAGTTAAAGGCTAAGGAAATGGAGTTTTGGAGACGCAGTTGTAGTGTAACGTTAATGGAAAGAATCAGGAATGAAAATATAAAGCAGCAAATGGGTGTCATGTCGGATATAATGGGTACAATAGAAGGGAGAAGGTTAAAATGGTATGGTCACCTTAGAAGAACGCTGGAGGAAAGATGACCATTAAAACTTGGAGGTGGCAGGTGCCAGTGCACAGAAAGAGAGGTAGACCAAGACTCACGTGGTATGATGGTGTGCGACAGACAATGAGAGATCGTCACATCAAAGATGATTGGGAAGATAGAAGAAGATGGAAGCTTGGGTGTGAGAGACGCCGCATGGTGTAGTTCCACTCGCAGATGAAGAAGAAGAAGAAGAAGAAGAAGAAGAAGTCGTGTGTCAACACCCAAGGAAATAAAAGAAATAATTATTTCCTTTGAATTTATTTAGAAATTTTCATTTTTTTCGGTCTTCCGTGCGATTGGCGTCATAGATCGGCACCAGAGCGTCCCTGCAACACAGGCAGTCCGTCAGTGCTGGTCAGGCCGTTGGCGAATGCCTCCAACATCTTCAGGACGAATCGGGAGGCGGCAGCGCATGCGCGCGACGTCCCCCCACTCAAGGACCAAAGCGTGCCATGGTTTTGGATATCTTTTTAACGGCCTCCTGGAGAGCGAGCGTCCGTGATTGTGATATTCTCCGTTGCGCGTTGAACTCTTTAGCGATACTCATGAAATTAGTGTTATTTTTCGATAATGAAGTGAAAAAGTGGAACAAATAATTGTTTTCCTTCCCTTTCGTATGAAGAAAAGAAAGAAGTAATTGAGTAATGGGCGATCGCATCTTAACTTGATAATAGTTCAGAATATTTTTTTTTTAAACGAGAACCGAGGAATAGGAAAAGCGTCGAGCATGTCTTTTTAAATACTTTAAAATGTATTATTCCAATCTTTGCAATAGAAAATACATCTTTATTGTTGTTACTTTGCGACTATCTTTCCCCCATTCTTCCAACATAATGTAAAATAAATAAGGGTTTTGTTGCACAATTCAGCTTTACTCTAAATCTGTACGCGAAAAGAGTATTGTGTGGCTTCACTGCCAACGCCCAAGGTCCAGATTGAGGAGACGCCACTGGTGGCCATATGTACACGTAAGCTTCCGCGGCTCGAGTGCGTGTCCTCTTGGCTGCCCGAGTGACGCCGCGTCGTTGGACAGCCAAGAAAACAATCGAGTGCTTACTGTGGTTAGAGCAACTGCACGTATTCCGGGATATCCGGGTTCGATTCCGTCTGGCACAGGAGAAAATGTTTAAAAAATAACAGAAAAACTGTCAATAAACGACACTCAGAATAAAGATTAATGGGAATAAAATGAATGCATTTGTCTTTCGAAATTAATATCGTAATAAAGATGTTCAATTACATTCAATATTTCAAAACAGTTGAATTCTGTTCTCCAGCTTACACAATATTCTTGTACAAATTAATGTTATTTCACTGTCGACAAAAAAGGCTGAATCAACCTCTTTGAAACTTTGGTCGATATACTTCGACATCTCTTCATTCTGAACCTCGTTTGCGAGACCCTCTTAAATCACTAATGAGAGAGATGTAATTTTCTTACAGTTTTAATCGTACTATTAAGAAAATTTACTATTTTGTTCTAAGAGGAAGTAAGAATGGAGCCAGATGGAGCCCGAAGATACAAACTCTCACTATTTTGTGTCTAAAACATGAGGAGCGTAGTTATTATTTCATTTTCGGTGTTAAATGTGCAAATAATATTAATTTCTTTTAACTCTTTTATGTTTCTTAGCTTACCAAATAGTAGTAGTAGTCACCATGCCCGCGCTGGCACATCACAGCACTTACCTGAAAAAGAGGAAATAGATACTGAATATTATTGAATAGTCCTTACAGACACACGTCAGAACTTTACATTCCATTCTGTACTCCTAAGATACCGTCAAAAAATTTAATTTGAACATGCAAAAACATTATTTTTGCAATCACATTTCAGTATGTCCGTTCTTTTTAAAGAACAAAATGATCGACTGGTAAATCCCTATGTTAAATCGCAGACGAAATTAAAGTAATTAATGAATATGAATAATTATGAATGAAATATTATATTCATTCACATCATTGTGAATGAATCATTAAATGAATGAAATGAGCATTATGAAATATGATTTTAAAACATATTAACCGTCATAATATGTATTTAATACATAGTACTATCAGTGGAAGACATAGTAGAAACTTTCTAAAACGAACCCTTTTTAAAGGACCACAAATTAGTACAGAATATAATTTAAATCAACTGAAATTAAGATAAATCATAGCACTGCTGTCCGCCTGCCATTCATTTCACTCTTGCTCTATTATTATTAAACATATCTTCCTAATCACTTACTCTTAATACCACTCATCCATTCCTTCCTTCCTTCATTCATTACAGGTATAACTTCAAGGATTAGGCACTGACATCTCAATAAAGAATGTCCCTGATATGATGCTGAAGGAAAACTAGCGGAGGACTGCTATAATTGTATTTTACGTCATAGTCGAATCTTTAGTAAATTATCAAAATTTTTCTACGTCTTTCACACTCCGGGCAAATAATTCAAGTTCATTTCACACAGTCCTGCCGACTTGGAAGTTCTGGTTTATGCAACATTTGAGTTCGCATGCTCTGTTACTTTGATGCAAGGTATCCTTTCTCCCGTTTGACAGCACATCAGATTAATACAATTAATTTTAAAATGAAAAGTAAATGTTGATTCGTTGAAAATTTTTGATTTTAATGTTTACATAATATCATAGAGATAAATAGAGAAAATAGGATACATGTGAAGATATAAAAATTATGAATATTAAGTTTAGTGCGTACTTATTTACTTTGATTACGTTATTGTGTTTATGTTTTTCAATTCAGTAGTGAATACTACATATATGACAAAATATTTTTTTGTACTATAAATTTTACAGACTTTTATCTATTTTGGGGTTGGTTCCATTCGGAAAACATTCGTCGCGATAACCTGTCCGTTTCACTATCACAAAGAATCAGTAGCAGTTTCAGGGGGAATGTTGGTATTGCTGTTGCTATTAAAATGAAGCGATATGGATGGCCGTGATCACTCTAAACCATAAACATTGCGGCAATGGAAATACAGAATTTTGATCTCCAACCTGATTAAGACCGAACAACAGGTCAACACATTGTCCGCAGAATCAAGAATCATGGCAAACAGATTACGAAACAAGGAAATGAGAATTTTCCTGCACTTTTTGGGTGCCCTGGAATTTTCATTCGGCATCTACTATACGAGTCGCGTGAAGTTCAGGAAAATTGACACGCCAGACAAAACGGGGCTCTTTTGGAGTCCTATGAAGTTCCTCGGCTTCTGGAACCTTGCAAGTATAGGCATATTTATTTCTTAATTTCGACGTTCTCGTAGAGAAGATGATTAGACTATACAGAAGAATGTTCTTCGCAGGGTATACAAGCGATCTACTTCCATTTGTGCCTCCTGAATGATTTTCTTGGTAGTAACGAGCACCAAATCGCCAATCCACCTATTCTGCGAGTGATCAAAGACTACGCAATGTGTATAGCAGTCTTCCCTTTGTCAATGGTATGTAAACAAGGTAAACGCTTTTTGATTTATGAAATCAAACCTTACAGTAAATGTGACCACTCTTTTGAGATCATAAAAAACGCATTCCCGTTACCAAAGTTTTGATATTACAATTTTGAAGTAAAGAAATTGTATAACCAGAACCCGCTCAAATCTTTTAAAAAATGTAAGTAATATGCAGAAAATCACATTACACGAATCATCTTTTACGTACAACTAATGAAGAAAAGCCTTCGAAATTCAATTACCACTCGAAGACGGATAACATTATAACAACTGTTTCTTTTATCACAACGTATTTCATTCAATTGAAAATTGCAGTACTCGATAAATGTGATTTTATATTCTCCAAGTCATCCTCGGCTACATATCTGTTTGAAGCCGTTTTATTTATTTATTTAGTCAAAAAGAGTCAAAAACAGTCAAAAACTGCCGTTTAATATAACCGTTTAATATAACCGTTTAATATAACTGTTCTCAACCACGAGAATTATTTGATTATTTCATTACGTGAAGTTAATTACAGTAAAAGGATTACAATAAATGTAAATAACAACAGTGCAACAATCAATAACATTATTCATCCGATATTATCTTATTCAATAACTATTTTCAATATAACATCGGAGCTACTATATTAGAAAAAAACGATCCATTTGAAC
Organism: Teleogryllus occipitalis; assembly: GCA_011170035.1. Taxonomy (NCBI): domain Eukaryota; kingdom Metazoa; phylum Arthropoda; class Insecta; order Orthoptera; family Gryllidae; genus Teleogryllus; species Teleogryllus occipitalis. The sequence continues at coordinate 84,091 of BLKR01003876.1, forward strand.
ACAGTCTTTAAAGGATTTTTTCCACGTATGAGAAAAGGGTCTTTTGAAATTATTTCTCGTGGAGAGTTCCATTCAGTGATCAACACTGTATCATGCAGGTCCATGTCTTCTCGGTATACAATTACATTAGTATTAGTACATTAAATGTTTACAATAACTTTGGATATTATAATGATATTCCTACATAGAAGTCTTACGACAAAAAAATCACGTCTTGATACTTATTCCATTATACTTTGAAATCACTTATCGCTGGGAAAAGTGTCGGTACAGAAGTTTGAGGTGTTTTTCTATTGCACGAGTACATAACTCAATTCGCAGTTTTTTTTCATTTCTCCAATCGTTGCAAAAGTAGTGATCACCTCTTTTACGAACAATTTTATAAAAATGTTTTTGCAATAACACTTTTCTTTAAAAAGACAAATCATTTTGAATATTTATTTATTAAAATTCCAAATTTACTTATCTATTAATTTATGCACTCACTCGCGCATTCATCACTCACACATTCATTCATACACACACACACACACACACTCATTCATACACACACACACTCATTCATACACACACACACTCATTCATACACACACACACACTCATTCATACACATACACACACTCATTCACACACACACACTCATTCACACACACACATTCATACACTCACTCACTCATTCATACACTCACACACTCATTCATACACACACACACACTCATTCATACACTAATTCATTCACTCATTCATACACTAATTCATTCACTCACTCACTCACTCATTCATTCATTCATTCACTCACTCATTCATTCACTCACTCATTCACTCACTCACTCATTCACTCACTCACTCATTCACTCACTCACTCATTCACTCACTCACTCATTCACTCACTCACTCTCACTCACTCATTCACTCACTCACTCATTCACTCACTCACTCATCACTCACTCACTCACTCATTCACTCACTCACTCACTCTCACTCACTCACTCACTCACTCACTCACTCACTCATTCACTCACTCATTCACTCACTCATTCACTCACTCATTCACTCACTCATTCACTCACTCATTCACTCACTCATTCACTCACTCATTCACTCACTCATTCACTCACTCATTCACTCACTCATTCACTCACTCATTCACTCACTCATTCACTCACGCATTTCACTCATTCACTCACTCATTCACTCACTCATTCACTCACTCACTCACTCATTCACTCACTCTCATTCACTCACTCATTCACTCATTCACTCACTCATTCACTCACTCATTCACTCATCACTCACTCACTCATTCACTCACTCATTCACTCACTCACTCATCACTCACTCACTCATTCACTCACTCATTCACTCACTCATTCACTCACTCATTCACTCACTCATTCACTCACTCATTCACTCACTCATTCACTCACTCATTCACTCACTCATTCACTCACTCATTCACTCACTCATTCACTCACTCATTCACTCACTCATTCACTCACTCATTCACTCACTCATTCACTCGCTCATTCACTCGCTCATTCACTCACTCATTCACTCACTCATTCATTCACTCATTCATTCACTCATTCGTTCACTCATTCATTCACTCACTCATTCACTCACTCACTCATTCATTCACTCATTCATTCATTCACTCATTCATTCATTCATTCACTCATTCACTCACTCATTCATTCACTCACTCATGCATTCACTCATTCATTCATTTACTCATTCATTCATTCACTCACTCATTCACTCATTACTCATTCACTCATTCATTCACTCATTACTCATTCATTCACTCACCCACACATTCACTCATTACTCATTCACTCATTCATTCACTCACTCACACATTCACTCAATCATTCACACATTTATTCCCTCACTCATTCACTTACTCATTTTTATTAAGAGTATTTATTTGTTTGTGCAATCGATCGTTTCCTGCAGCTGCTGGGGATCACCTTCTGGGTGCTGCACTACGTGGACCGCGAGCTGGTGTACCCGGAGTCCTTCGACCTGTACATGCCGCTGTGGCTCAAGCACCTCATGCACACCAACATCATGACGTTCACGCTGCTGGAGATGGCGCTGTGCAACCGCCGCCACCCGGGCCGCAAGGGCGTCGTGGGCGTCATCGCGCTGCTCTCCCTCTGCGCCGTCTGGTGGGCGAAGTCTCGCGATCCATCCACATGTTTGGATTAATTCATTGAATGAATAGGGTTTCCGGACCCGTAAACTGCTAAAGTCGCTAGTATCGTAAGTGTAGTGTAGTATTTTCCTCGGGAGGTAGCGGTATCTCCCCGCTGGAAGGCGAGATCCGGTTCCGACCTACCGTAGGCTAGTGGGGTTTTCCCCAACCAGGTATCTCCCATCGGCGGGCCACCGCCAAAGATGGGACAAGTTCTAAGCTGCCGACCGGTCTCCTGCGATATGTGGTAGTGTATTGCATATTAGTGTAAGTGTGTGAGTGTGTAAGATATGACAAGGAAGATTGATCGATTGATTGATTGTTAGTAATTCCGGGCGCGTCAACTACTATGGTCATTAGTACCGTAAGCGTGTTTTTTGCTCGAGAGGTGGCGGTGGTCTTCCCCCGCTGGATGGCTAGATCCGGCGCCGACCTATCGGCTAGAGGGGTTTTCCCTAACCAGGTATCTCCCACCAGCGGGGCATCACCGCAGTCGGGACAAGTTCTAAGTCCCCGACCGGTCTCCCGGCATGTGTGGTAGTGTAGTCCATGTTAATGTAAGGGCGTGTGTCCCTCAGGTGCGATTTTAGTCCCTATTCTCTTCCTAATATACGTAAACGATACACCCTCGACGATTCGAAACGGAAGAACAGTTCTCTTTGCGAATGATACAAATATTCTTTACAATAAAGAAACCGTAATAGTACAATATCAGGTGTTTCAAATTGGATCCGTAATAACAAATTAATAGTAAATGAAAATAAAACGGTTTCAAAGCAGTTTTCCATTTCAAATAAACAATTCTGAACTCTAGCGAAAATGAACGGTGTGCTATTGACAGATGTTAACGTAACAAAACTTTTAGGTCTCTCAATTCAGTCAAATCTTAAATGGAACGTCCATTTAAATGATTTGAACACAAAATTAAGTTCTTTATTCTTTCAAACTCAATCGGACTTCATACCGGTCGTATGGGTCGTACTTGTCGTAAGCGTTCGAATAATAACCAAATCCCACCCACGTGATTCTCGTAAGCCTCTCTTTTTTTTATTGGTTATTTAAGGTCGCATCAACATCTTAGGTCATTAGCGACCACTATTGCTGTTAACGGTATGGTAACTATGTGGATGAAACGATATGGTGATTGATGATAAGGGGTGAAAGGACGAACACAAATACAACCATGCCCGAGGCGGGACTCGAACCCGCGACCCTTCGGTCCGAGATCACTACGACACTACTGCCTTAGCGATCTCGGCCACCGGGCCGGCTAAGCCTCTCTTTATTAATCTAGGTTTTTACAATTACCTTGTCTGTTGATTTCCGAATCAGTGGATTCTGTCAAAAATGACTTAAGTGCGGGAATATATTTATCAGCAAACGTCAGTGTCTATAACTAGAACACTCGATATAGTAATCATTTGCCCCAGATGACAGAATCTACATCTCACTACAAAAAATGCACATACATGTACATTATTTTACAACACTTTGCCTGATGACACTAAACGATAAAATTTGATAAAAAAATGTAAGTCCTTTTCTGCTGCTTAACTATTTGTATACAATTTGGAGACTATACCCAGTATCGAAAAGGAAATATAGATATTCATTTCAGAGATAATATTTTGTTAACAATCCTTGCAAAAAATGCTCATTTCTTCTATATTCAAAATCAAAGTACTATATGGCTTAGGGTAGGGATCACAGAATGATGAAAACGTGCACAAAATTAACTTCTCCCGTAGCACGTCACACGTAGTTTTTAGCTGTTTTTGTCATAAATGAATGAAATAAATAAATGCGACTGTAAATAAACAATATATGGTTAAACTGAGATATTAGCCACTTCAATGAAAGTATGTTTCCATTTGCAGGAACCACATTGTGTACTACCAGACCAACCAATGGACGTATCTGATTCTGGATCTGCTGGAGGGAGAGCTGTTGATATTCTTCTATGCTTTTATGATGGGGTTCGGTATCCTTCTGTATTTCGCCGAGGAGTATGTAAACGATTTCTTTTGGAAATGTTACCTGCGAGCTGTGAGAATCGAATGAAAGATACGAATCTGCAGGATGTCTCGGTGACTTAACTTCCCACTTGAATACAACCAGGGTTACCCGCATTGACCAACAAATATTACCACTCCGTTAGAAGCTTAGAGAAAATAATTGTCCAGGATGTATTCGTAAGTCTGAATTTGTGTCTCGTCCAACCCAACAAGAAAGTAAAGAAGAAATCAATAATCCGCAGCAAGTGTTGTTGCGCTTTTAAGATGAAGTGTAAAAGTTATATATTCTGAGAACGTTTTTATCAGTTTGTAATAAAACTGTTTGTAAACCAACAACCAATATTTTTAATTTAGAGTGAACGATTTTTCGTGACGTAAATGATTAATTTTACGTAATTCAGTATTTTCGTGGTGATCATTGATTTCTTGCAGCTATAATTTAGATATTACAAATACATCAAGCAAATGTTTCTCTAATTTTAAACATTATACTAGTATGTATATAAAAATTTCGCCCTAGGTAAAACTAAAAGATTAAAAAGATAAGAAAATAAATGAAGCGCATGTTCATAACTAATAAACAGTGCCCAAAAAGGATCAATATTCTGGAACTTACAAATATGAAATTAAAAAGAAACTGTTCATACGTAGAATCTGCCTACCGCTAATGACATCCTGTTAATGTGACAAAAAACAGAACCTTATATACGAAAACGAGTATACAACACTTGAGAAGCACTTCTGTTTTATTTAAATTTTAAAATTATACTATTATCCCTGTGGGATTTAATCCCATGATTATTTTAAGATAAGAGAAACCTGTCTCTACTATTTATTTATTTGCTCGAATTCAGATGCCTTACAAGAACTAAGATCATTGCGACCAGTAAGACACGATTTAATAAGTAGGTAGTAGTGGTAAAGAAGGTGAGGTTAATGATGATGAAGGCGACAAGAAGTAGGAGGAACTGGTGATCCCTGAAAAAATTTGCCAAGAGCTCGTTTGGCTCACCAAATTCTACGTGGATTGGCTGAGGATCGACCCCAGAGACTTGGAATTGCTCGGTACTTGTGTATGGAAATTATAATTCGTCTGTAGGATTTGAATGAAATCAGAATGATTGAAGATCATCATTAGGCCCATGAGTGAAGATCTAAAGAACAGATGACAGTAATAATGTTGATGTGGAACTTGGAGACTGTGAAAACGGGAGAACCCTGAGAAAACCTTCCGAGAGTTGGCTATCCCACCACAAATTCTACATGGATTTACCAGGATCCTATCAGGACACCAGCGGTGCAAGGTTTCCACATTATGTATACCATGAGCTCCTCGCATGTACTATTGAACTCTACTTGCTTAGGACACACATATGTAATTAACTGTCTCAAAATTAATATAAAAATTTGCCGTACATTAAACTTTTTTGCATATTTTCGAAAATATTATAATAAAATATTCAACAAAGCCACAAAATTGCCCATTTACCCTATTCATTCTCAACGAAAGTGAAAATAAATAACGTATTTTTACCGATCAATTGAATGTGTTTCAAAAATTAAACCGACATATCACCGTGTTCGAAAATCCCAGGAGATATTATCTAAAAGTTTGAAATAATCGTTTTTGAGTTGCGCAAAAACATATGTTCAAAATACCGTTTATTTGTACTAGTAAACATTTTCGTAAAGACAATTCACGTAACAGTCGGTATACAAAATAAAACACTTGGTTTTGGCCGAGAATTAAATCTCTCAGCTCAGGCTAAAACCGTTCCCCCGTGAAAAGGAAAATTGTTTGCGGGTCCCCTTTTCTTTCGTAATGAAGATTATTATCTCTCCCCCCTGTGAATCATCAGACAATTTCGTGGCGTGCTTCAACAATTCTCCCTCCAATGAGAACGCGATTTATGAGCAACCATATTGACGTTTCCTTTGGTAGTTGTTTAGAATTAACGAATATAAATTGCATGTGAAACACATCGCAAGAATAATATATCACAAAGTGCATCAAGCGGATAATTAGGTGAACTAGAAACTACTTCCGCTTGGAAACAACCTTTCAAGAATCATTAACATCTAGAAGCTACTGTTAATTGCGTCTTTCTCGGTTAGTGAATCGGCGCAATCTCTTTCCCAAGGAAATTGCTACTGTTTCCGTCAGCTATTTCCACTAAACGTATGGTAATTTTTACAACATCATTAAGGTATAAATCTTACAACGGAGGTTCAAAGTATGAATTCGTGGGGACAAGTAGCAGTATTTCTCATTGCCAGGGCATCATTTTGGAGAGAGAAAACAAAATAAAAATGTAATTCAGCACTCAGTAAAATTTGAATGTTGTCCCTTTAGCGACAGTGGCGGCACGAGCTTATGTTGCTCGGTAGTAGGGTTGCCAGATGTTCACTATTTGAGTGAACCGTTCACTATTTCTATTTCCGATTCACTAATTAAAACTGAAAATAGTGAACATGTAAAAATATTTCATCCAATGAAAAAAAAACCGTATTGAATGTGTGAATAAGTGTTGGTAGAACTTTTAGTGTTTAATATGGCAGATTTGTAATCTCAATTAGAGCTGACTCTGCTCTGATGAAAATCCTGATGCAGGTCCACAAAGTTGCTGTCCACAATAATTGCAATTTTGTGCATCAGTCCTGGTTTCCAATGTTAGCACAGAAAGAATTGTCAGAGTAATGAAAAATGTTTGGAACGACAAACCAACAGGAGGAGATTGAGTCTGGTTGAAGCCAGCTGTGTGTTTTTTAAACATTCCATATAAGTGTGCAGAGAAGTGTACAGTCCATGTAAGTGTGTAAAGAAGTTAAACTATTATTAAAAGAGCAAATTAACGCAAAAGTTGAACAGTCAACTAAGAAATATTGTAGAAAATAGTTCAAAAATAGTAAAATAGTTAAATAAACATTAAGTTAAATAATAAAATGATTCCAAATCAAAGAATATTCTCCAAAGTTAATTCTAGTAAAGTAGGTGATTGTGATGTTAGTATATTTAGTAATAAATTATTGAGAACTCTATAATTATTCAAAGATCTTATTACATTGAAGCAGAGGATTGTGGTATTATTACATGTATAATTAATAATTATTCAAAAATGTGTCATTATTATTCAAAGATGCCCTCCTCCTCTCCCCCAACCCCCGGTTCACTATCTTCTGAAAACATTTCTGGCAACCCTACATGGTAGCATAACAACCAAATAAACGTAAAATACTAGTCATGTGTTGCGAATATATCTTGTCGTCTTAATGTCATTCATTAATCGAAATATTACATGTATATCGTGTCGTCCTAAAATCAATAAGCGCATGTCGATCGTTCTCTGGCGTCTAGTGACAAGCCAGACAGCGCAAGCGTACCCATGTGACCTCACCATATTGTTTAACCACCAGTTTAACGCTCCGAAGCATGAACCTTCCGACTGGTCACGCGTACCTATTAACCCCATCGAATTATACCAAAAATGACGATCGAAGGAAAAAAAATCCCGGAGTTTTAAAAGTTGGCATGACTGCATGTTGCATGAAATTTTCAAGCCTATAACTCTAAAATGGTTAATTTTACAACAAAATCTTGTAGGAACTTTTTTGTAGGAAATTGTATCTTCTTTAATTTTATATAGAAGATAATTTTCTGTGGAATTGATAGTTCTGGAGATATATGCAGAAAACGTCGAAAATGCACCTTCAAACGCACCGCTCGAGGCTCACCCCCCCCCACACACACACTTCAGGATTTTTATTCTGTTATGCAGTAGTTACCAACAATCATGCCAAGTTTCCAAACTCAAGGATTTTTTCACTCAATTTGTCTAATTTGACTCGGCTATATACGTCATCACTGATAGGATTCGGTGTCTTGCGTGTTAGTGACTGTAACAAACATACAAAGCGCCACAGGCTGTCAGTATAGAGCGCTGGAGTCCTCATCACCGGTTGTCCCTGAGAGACTCAGAGAATAGCAGCTTCCCATCACTCCATGGATTTGCACCCCTCCCCCTATTTCGGGAGGAGAGCATCAGATCAGTCACCTCTGTACAACGACTGCCATGGTATGTAAAGCAAGGCAACATACTTTTTCTCTAAATTGAATTGAATATTATTGAATTGAGTTGAATTGAATTGTATTGAATTGAATTGAATTGTATTGTTTTTTCCTAAATTGAATTTATTTGTCAGATCTTGTACAGATACAATATTACTGTTTCGAGTATCGTTCAGCGGAACTGTATTGTGCTACATACGTGCAGCGGAGCTAGGCACAATAACAAATGGAGGGCCGGCTCGCGTATAACATTCCGTACACCTCGCCTTTTGGTGTTTCAAATGACTTCGTATATGCAAACTTAAACTATGAAAATGTCATTTATTAATATAAAAAAAGAAAAAATAACGCTATTTTTTACATCACACAAAAGGAAGAGCTGCAGAAAAGTCACAACAGAATACACACTACACCTAAATCGAAACCTTCCCCCAAAATGTTGTTTCATTCCTTTTGGAACTTATTCTCTAATAGTAATGAAATAAGGGAAGTTTACGAATCCTGGAACAAAACATTCACTATTCATTGAGAACTCATATTTAAAACCGTTTCTGAAAATGTTATTAAAATATTTTATATTTACCAAGATCTGGACATGTATGTTGTAGGAGACTACAGAAGAAAATCCTCCTATCCCTATTCATTTTTAAAAAGTGCATCAAATAATTAGAGACACTGGAATTTCTTGTAAAGGAACAAATGTTTCAAATGTTTGCTGAACATTGCGTCTGAATGCATTCTCTAATCTGTAAATCCAAAAACTCTGAATCTTCGAATAGTTCTGGATGAGCAGAAAGCTCAAATTTATTTCTAAACGAAAACTCTTCGTGTTTTCAATTTAAAGATAATCAAATAAAGTTACATTTACAAGCGAAGCAACGGATGATTTCACGAGTTGCCATCAGAATGTCATTTGCATCGAAACTAGTCACGGTTAGGGGAATTAAATGAGAATGATACTAGCTGAATGCGGGGTCGCTTACGCTCTAAACCTTTTAAAATGTTTTTTCAAGTGATGAAAATTTCTAAATGTTATGCATATCTTCAAATAAATTGTTACAGTCTCTGGCATTAGACATACCAATGACTGGTAGTAGCTGATAACGTTATATTCCCGTTCAAATATTTCCAATATCCAATGAACTTGCATGTTACCTCCATACGGGATGTGAGAGGTAATATTGCAATTTCAAAATAGTAATCGCCATGAAAAATACATGCAGCTACGAATGATGCGAATAGTTACAATTTTGTACAGCTATATTTTGTACCCTTTTTTGCTAATATGCACAAAAATTCAAATAAAAGATCGTCTGAAAGCAATTCTTCGGCGTTATTCTCTAATCCTAATATAAGATTATTCTCAATTAGTTCCAAATGTACGTCAAATCAAATACGTATGTGCGTTCGTTCTCTGATATTAATCACAGTTCTGGTTTTCGAAATGTCTAATGTGCTGTGTATACCAATGTTTAAATGTCTCATTCAAGACTGTAGTGTCCTCATTAGGTTTATACTCTAACTCAATTCTAATATGTGAGTGTACAAAGAACAATAAGTGATTATACAAATATGCGCACATACAAAAAGGGTACAAGATAAACAACAGACTATGAACTGGCAATCAAGATGATAAAACATGCTCAGGGAAGGAAATGTGAATGTAATACTAAAATAGTAGAATTTGTAAAGCAAAACTTTAACGAGTTACCACTTTCCGTTCTTCAAATTTAATAAGTTCCAAGATAAAATCCATCGTAGGTGTTTGCAAATTTATTATTAACATACGTAGTACGGACGAAAAACTTCACTTATGTTCAAAGAAGTATCACTATTAATAGTACTGCCGTCACATGTTTTGTTATGATTCACATGGTTCAGAACAATCAAGTGTTGCCATCCTCGTAGATGAAAATTAGGGCGTCGTGGACCAAAAATTACTGTAGTTTAATCAACGACACCTACATAGATATATTTAGGTGGCGTTGGTTTAACTCCCCGTCTACTCACTAAAATCGTAGCGCTAAACAACGCAAAAACATTTTTTTAGTCATGTTTTAGAATCTTCTGAGTGGATCGGAAAACAAATTAAGTATCAGTTCCTTATCAGGAGTCCCAGACGTGTCGAATGAAATCTCATATGTCTCGATTTGTGCGCGGGAAATGGTCTAACTGTGATTGGCAGATCCGTTTACACACGCGCACGCACACACACACACACACACACACACACACACACACACACACACACACACACACACACGCATGCACACACACGCATGCACACTCGCAGTTACTCAAATATTGTATAGGGATTATAATGAATGTGATGAATGTTTTTGTATCTTATATTCACTCACGTGCGATTATGTAATCAATTACATTCTCAGCAACTCAATATTCATATAATATCATAGCGTATATTACAGCCTACGACAACAATGTCAATAATTTTTATAAAAATAAACAATTCTTGAGATCTGAATGTAAAAATAATAAATGAATAAGTTAAGTACGTTCGAGATTCAAAGCAACAAAACAAAGAATTGTTAAGTAAAATTTGAATTGTAATCAGTATATTTATAATTTAGTTAGTACTGAATACTGATAGTTCTCGTACTTCCGAAAGAGAAAGCGGGATCACACTGGAGCCTCCCGATTTCTCTATATCCACACTGGAAGAAGAAGAAATCCGACCTTTTCAGTTCCTCTCGTTAAATCTATTTATATCTACAGATTAACAGGGTGTAGGTACAGGACAACCAACGTTCGATTACGTACTGCTTTCAGCTCTTGCCCAACATCGATCTTATCACTAGATACGTTATCGCAGAGCCCGAGCCTTCGATCAATGCAACAGGCGTTTTCAGTGACCATGCAGAAAAGTCGCAGAACTCAATGTCCATGATGCGCCGGTCAGTGGAGACAAAAAGGAACTATCCCAGAAGAATGGTATAAAGAGAAAAATTTATAATTAATGATTTTTTTCTAAATCATAAAACAAGGAAACATTTTTATGCAATAACTTTATTGTTTATAATCATTTAATATCATATTCATACACTTTATTATTACTTCAATCATCCAGCGTGAAAACAATAAAAATTAAATTGAAACACAGAGTCACAAAAAGGCGAGTTGGAACCTACATGAATTGTGATTCCATCCTTTCGAGAAGAAAGACACGAGAGGTTACTTAAACTAAGTCGATTTTGCAGTACGTGATCGCAGTTTCTTTTATTCCTAGCAAACATCGCTGACCAACCAGCTATGCCGGAAGTCAAAGGCTTACATGTTCATTTCAGTTCCTTGTCGCATGCAATGGAGGTCAGACCTTCAAATATTAAAAAGAAACTTGAGAGATTAAACAAATCATTCGATTTTTTTTGCGATTTTTGCGTTATGTAATCATGTTTATTATCCTAATACCAATACAAATACATTTTTACAGCTTAGGTTTTTCAATTTACGATTTTTGCAAATGAGTAGCCTCTGGCGCTATATGTATTGATAGATTTTTAGAAGTACTATGTACATAAAAATATAATCTTGTTTAATTAATAGCCATTTTCAGAGTGCCAAGAAAGTCATAATCCAAAATTCTACAATGTGATTGCAAGCCGTCCCCAGTCGGTGAAGGACGTCACGAGAAAAGGACGGAGGAGTAAGTGCCGACGACGGACAAAAAGGAAACGAGGAAGGAGAAGAAGAAGACGAAAGGGGAGATGAAGAGAGAAGACTACGAAGTAGGAAAAGAAAAAGAAGACGGGAGTGGAGAAGAAGAAGATGGGAGTGGAGGTGGAGAAGAAGAAGAAGAAGAGGACGGGAGTGGAGGTGGAGAAGAAGATCAAGGACCCTTTTGAGTGGAGAAGAAGAAGAAGATGATGATGATGGGAGTGGAGGTGGAGAAGAAGAAGATGGGAGTGGTGAAGAAGGAGAAAAAGAAGATGGGAATGAAGAAGAAAAAGACGGGAGTGAAGAAGAAGAAGAAGAAGAAAAAGACGGGAGTAGAGGTGGAGAAGAAGAAGAAGTTGGAAGTGGAGGAGGAGAAGAAAAAGAAGAGGGAAGTGGAGGAGGAGAAGAGGAAGGAAAAAGACGACCAAGAGGGAGAATAAGAAGAAGACTTTCAACGGTGGGAAGAAGAAAAGAAGAAGAAGAGAAGAAGAAGAAGAAGAAGAAGAAGAAGACGGCAACCAAGGAGGAGGAGCAGATGAAGACGTCGAAGGAGAAGAAGAAAACGAAGACGAGGAAGGAGTACCAAACCGCGTCGAAAGAGAAAATCCCAAACAAGAAACAGCCAAAGATTTTGTTTCCGCGAGAGCCCTCCTTGCAGCGGAGCGGCAGGCTCGCTAAGCGGCTGGCGCAACAGGCGCCGTGTCCGCGGCGGAGCAATGGCGGGCGGTGGCGGTGCGAGAGTGCTCTTGCGAGCGAACGCCCATCTGGGTCGAAGCTCTCCCCGACTCCATCCGCAGCCACGCTCCAGGCAGAAGCAAACAGTTTCTCCCCCCGCGCACCTCGAGACGCCGCCACAACACACAACACTTTTTTTTCCTCTTGCAGAACACACTCCTCGGCGGACACGCATCCGCCTCCTTTAGCTCACCGGGAACACCGTTGTCTTTCAAGCAGCTGACTGACGAATCTAGGATTCGAGTTCTCACGGTGGTGGAATTTAGACGCTAGCTAGATGGTTCGATTGGATTCAGTCGCTGTCTGGAGGAGAATTCTGGCGGCCGGCTGCTCTGATCGGTAGTTTTCCGCGGTTTCTCCGATCAACACCAGGTGAATGCCGGAGGAGTACCCTAATAAACGGGCCACGCACCGCGCGCGATCTTTCTTTCCTCTTTCTTGTCCTGTACACCGTAATACACACACTGACATACACTACACTACCACACATATCCGGAGATTCGACCTGCACCTGGCTAGGGCGGTGCCTCGCTAGAGGAGATATCTAGGAAAGGAAAATCTCCAGAGCCTGACTTGTAGGACGGCGCGGTATCATTCTTTCAGCGGAGACACAGCGTGGCCTGCGGAGATATTATATGCACTTCACTTACGGAACTAATGAAGTGAATAGGTTAATCGCTCGCAATCAACACTCACTTTATTACAGTGCTCAGAAAAATGTGTGCAGATTGTGAAGCTATACTTATTATCAAAACAAGATGGACATCTTAGTAGCTTTTCAAGTTTCTTTTCAGACTCGATTCGTCTCCAATCAAGCAACCTTCGGAATGGGAGGTCTCATAAGAGCAAAACCTGGAAAATGTATTAGCAAGTCCAGAAAAATTCCATTTTGTAGATTTCGGCCATAAAACTTCACTTGTGTCCAGGTGTCCAGGTGCTTCAAAACTCGTATTTCAAGAACTAACCCGTTCCTCATTTATGCAGGGAGAACATTCTAAAAATTCTTGAAAGTTTTTTATTTATTCGTTAAAACACTGACAAATTATCTTTCCAATGATATCTTATCAGTAAAACTTCATTGGGTAAAACGCACGAAAATGGCATCTTTACAAGAGAAACAATATAACGGACTAACAATACCGTACATTTGGAAACAAGTATACAATGATACTGTAAGTAAACATGCTAATACGAGATAATTGAGGTTATGGAGAACTCTGGGATAGTTCCCACTGGCATTACAGAAGATATATCCTTTGTATTGTAAACAATTATGTTAATTCTCCAGTTTAAAATTAAATAAACATTTATATCCAAGCATGAGCATAAATATTTCCCACGTTACAGCTATTTTATCAAATTGTTTCTCGCGAAACCAGTTGCAGCCAAGGGGTAGCATAGTAAATTATTTTTATCACTTATTACATAATCGTAGACAATGGAGGCAAAGCTCAAGAAAAGTGACTTAAAACCTGCGGACATAACTTTAAGTTATCAGAAACACTGACCAACAAGAATTTTATTAAAAGTCAAGAATATTGTAATAATGATTTAACCATTGTTGTAGTTGACCAATGACCAATAAGTATTCACTTGAACTCCAACTAATCACGGAATTTACCGGGAACATTTTGAGGTACTCAAAATGAAGTGCATTTATTTGTATTTTTTACAAAAATCAAATAATACTACTTTGTGAACTCATAAATCGGCTCGCTGGCAGTTGAATTGTTTTACAATAGATGTTCGTTATTTTTTCTTCATTCATTTTAATTTACAGAAATAATCACAGTTAATACAACTATCAACACTTCGCGAGTAGGGAACTTAATGACTACTTTCACATAACTCTTGTTAGTACCTAATTATTCAATTTAAAAAACAGTTTATGAAAAATTATTTCTTACAAGAAAGTAAAAGACGATACAAATCGTTTTTTCCCGTTCTTGTATTGCTAAAGCCATCTGGAATTAATTATTACACGAGAATTTTTAATGTTCTGCGTGTCTCTTTTGGGAATGGTTTTAGAAACGCTTCCAAAAGCCAAACAGTTCCTCATTTGTAGCTTTTAACGTCCTAAGTTTTGCAGTAATATTAGAGCGTCAATTTTTACGCAATAGTGAACAGTCGATATCCTCGTGACATTCTCGAAATTCATTTTAAAAAATAGAGTAGTTAAAGATCTAAATATTACAACATTATTGAAATAATAAAATGTAAAAAAATATAGGCCGCCCCCTACACGACAAACCAATGATCGAGGACAAACCAAAAACTAGTGGTGGTAAAACAGCACGTATTTTCTCGCCCGTATTTTCAGACAAAAGTACACCAAAATACTAAAACTTTCGAAAAATAGTATATGAACTTATTTCAAATTCGATCTTTAAAGAACAGGTTTCATTAAGGCAAAAATATCTATCTTTAATATTTTAGTTGTACGAAGACTCCGAAAAAGTTTGATATTTTGCAATTTTCGAAAAAATCAGAATTTTCAACGAACATGATACACCATTTTCTTAAACGTTCTCTACACTAACCACCTCAAAAATGTAATAAAAAACGATGATTCCATTTTTTTTAAAGTTTGGAAAAGTCTCAGGGGCTTCATGTGGACAAAACGTGGATTTTTGCGACACCACGTGACAGGGGATTTTGATTTCTAAATTTAACAACTGGATTTATCCATTTTGTTCGTCGCCAGAGCTCTGTAATAAGAGTTTTCTGTCGAAAATTTGCCATTTTTTCGCGCAGCATTACATAACTTTCTTTCTACTCCGTAGCGAGAAGGAATTAAAACTTATCAACCATCAGAGAATAAATTAATTTTCGCTAATACCTTTCCTCTAATATGTTCTACTACCACATTCGTAAACACATATCTATTTTGAATGTCTTATATTGTCAATTTTTATAGACAATACATAGAAAAATATAGGGTTTTGCGCGTCTCCTGCATCTTAGAGTTGTATAATTTTTTAATTTACTTCTAATGCTTGTCGACATGTCAGTCCATTTCTAACACTTTTGAACGTTGTTAAACGCCCTAGAATTTTCATGAACGGGAGAAAGCCTGACCGAGCAAGCCATTTGCTGCGACTTTCTGATAGTGCTATCAGGAATAGCAGATATCGTGTCAAAGCCCCGGCAAGTGCGTATTTTCATTAACTGAAAAATCTTACTTGATTTTGTTGGCATTGCCTTTGGATACATTGTTTTTTGCCTCATTAGGTTCAGACATAAATGCTGAAAACTCACATTTTACATACTACTTTCGCATTCATTAAATTGTATTGAATTATACTTTTAAATTTAATATCGGAAGTGCACTTATTGGAAGAATCGTTGTCTTTCCATTTAATCCACAATAGCTTTCAAGCTACAACATCTGTACCCTTTCGGATCGGTCTTGTAATTTTACAGTCATTTTGATCACTTATAAACGATGCTCTGAAGGAACTAGGAACACGCGAAAAGCTCTCTGGTATCTCGTCATGTGTAGTAGTGCAGTACATGTAAGTGTCAGTAGTGTAAGAAAGGGGTAGCCGTCCTTCATTTGGGAGGACAGTCCTCCTTTGTATTTTACATGTCCTTCATTTAGTAATTTTTTAACATTTGATGTTATTTCCTTCATCACATGACCTAACATCAGGTACGGTGCATTGTTTACCGTTTAATTTAGAATAGAAAACATGAATACCCTTTTTCTGAACGCTGACAGACGCATGCATGATAGTGTCTGCCTACCGACTAAAATGAAAAGAGACGCTCAGACCATCTTGATCTTCACTTTGTGAACGAATCTTTTTACTTGAATTGCAGATAGAGAGAAGAAAAAATAGAGCTGAAGTTGGTCTAAATTAAATATTTAAAAAAGGAAATGTGTTGATGCGTTTTTTTCTTATCGAGTGTCCTCCCTTTTACATGAACATTGTAGGCAACCCTAGTAAGGGTTGAGGAGAGAACAAGGAAGAGAAAGAAAAGACTTCGTGCGTTTCGTGGCTCATTTTTTAGGGTACTACTCCGACATTCGCCTGATCATTGCGAAATTTGCGTGGTCATACGGATAAGCGGGCCAGATGGCCCGAGTCTCGCCAAGTAAAATAAGGCACTAACTAACTAAGTAGCTTCAATATTTGTGACATAGTTGAGTAATAGTTGTGATGTAGATAATAATCTTCAGCACAACTATTCATTATGTTCATTAAAAAATCACCCAGATTTGTTGTCTTTTCCATGGTATTCTATCTAAACACCTGTGTTTGCTGATTATGTTTGTTCAAGTGTAGATATGAAGTAAGCAATCGGACATATTTAGTTACAAAAATACGAGAAGTATATAACGACAAGTAATGATGACGTTATTTACTAGACATCTTTCCAGTTTCAACGAACCGGAGAGATTTTACAATTAAGATCGTAGAAATAATTTGATTGTCGAGAAATACTTCTATTCTTATTTAGAACAGTGACTGATCATTCGTATCTTGTTCCATTCACGTATTCGAACTTATTGATGATTTTACTTCTAAAAGGGTCACATCAAATACCACTCTATCCTAGATTAACCATCCCACGCGGACCGACAATTAACCGAGTTTCCAAAGAACGTACAGAAGAATTTACAAGATAACGCCTCACGCCAAGAGTATTGCCGTGAAACATTTTTACCATTTCCATCAGACCTACGATGTTTTTTTTCCCTAGGGCTTGTATCCAGCCGACAGCCGGTTGCCCTTTACGTCCCGAAGGGACGCATATTCAACCATACACTAGACAAACACTCTTGCGGACTCCTCTGATCTGGGGTCAGCAGAACGGGAGGCCCTCAACGACAACACACACACAAAGTCAAGGGACAAACAGCCATGCCCAAGGCGGGACTCGAACCCGCGACCCTTCGGACCGAAGCGCTGAGTAAGTACTCGCTCTTAGCCACCTCGGCCATCCAGGTCGGCCCTACGATGTCAATTGTGGTAAAAATTATTTGAACTAATTTTTTCCCCGCTAACAAGTGAAATACCTTTGTAAGGCATATCTTGTGCCTTCAGGGCTTGAAGGACCTCTGCTTAAGTGGTCTTTATAGAATAGTTGGTAACAAGGTTATAATGTTAAGCTCCATTTCACAAGTACGTGTTTTGAAACTGGGTTTACTTTAGGAGTGAGTTTTCAAATTTGTACTACAAATGCAATAAAACAACATTATAAACAAGTTGCATACTTTATTTGTAATATATTATTATCCTGAAGATTACGGTAAGACGGACGTTTCTTTGAGGCGCTTGACTTCAAAGTTTTAGATTTTAAGGCCCTAAAACGCTTCGTTTAGGAGTTATTTAACGATATTTGTTTTTTAAAATGCGGCCGTGTTGCGGGTTGCATTTGACATGAATATTTAAATGTTCTTTTTTAAAACAAATTCTTCACAATTTGAAAGCCAAAGTGCAATTAGTCACGTGTCAGTGAAATTCTCTTTCTTTAGAGACCTCATTTCATAGACTGGTGGCATGTGAGAGCCGCAAAAGGTGCGTATACTACTGAAATAATATAAGAGACGATATATAATAGTATACATTTATTTTTATATTACTAGCATTTGAAATTTCTGCTAAAAAGAACTGTGGTTGGTTATGCGTCTTCCCGCCACCTCCCGCGATTGGTTGAATATTATTTTATTGAACGAGATTTATATTCGTCCAGATTAGAAGGATTTTCGGAGCCATAAGTTATTGTGTACAAAAAACACGTTTTTGTTCTCCCCAGTGAGGGGGTTGGCAACCCTACCTTAAAAAAACAGTCCCGAATCATAATGAAGTGCCTCGGAACCCACCTAACCCATGGAGACGACCCAGCACAGAAATAGGTGTGAAGAATAAAGTAAAAATGAAAACTTGAAAATAAGTATAATAGTCCTATAGTGGAAGACTATAATACATTTATTTGGAAGGCTATAATACATTTCTTGTAGCCACAGAAAAGATAAGAACTATACTGCAGCCACGGAACATGATAGAGATTGCAAATGAAGCTAGAAAATTTCATATCGTTGTTATTGCTCTGCAGGAAATGAGATGGAAAAGTCATGACAAAATCGACAAAAAAGAGTTTACACTTTACTACTCAGTTTCTGAAGGCAGAAGAGGACTACATGGGACTGACTCTGATGATCGTGAAGAGAGAAGTTTAGAGGCGGATCTTCTAGGCAGCTCAGGTCCACATCGAGCAAAAGTGCTTTGAAAGAAAGAAAGAAATACAGAAAGAAAGACAGAAAGATAGAAAGACAGAAAGAAAGACAGAAAGAGAAGAGAAAGAAAGACAGAAAGAAAAAAGAAAAAAAAAAGAAAAAAGAAAGAAAGAAAAAGAAAGAAAGAAAGAAAGAAAGAACAATGAAATAAATGTTACCTTGAATCACAAAACGTTTAGTCATAGTCGAATTGATTTGCATCGAGTGACCATCATCTTTCAATGTTTTGGTAGATAAATTCCTCTTCAGCATTGACTCATTTAAAGCCTTTGGCAAAACCTCCCGTTTCTGCGTCAAGTTGTGTGCAAGTGTGTCAGTCGACGTCTGCGCTGCTGCAGCACCCGACGTTGTTTACAGTTCTATTGGAACTCCAACAAGTCACGCTCGTTTACAAACAGCTTTCCAGATATTTGCAGACTACTTCTGATCCCTGCATGAATCTCCCAGCCCACATTCTATACGCAAACTCAACCTCATATGCTGTTCTCAGCATTGGCGCACAAACCGATCAGTTCAATTGCAAGTATCCAGTTATACATGAAATGTCACTCTCCATTTTTTCTGTTTAGAGTGACACTGCACAACAAACAATGAAAGTATCATAGCACGCTCTCATTACTTAAAGAGAAAAACAAATTAAAAAAAAAAACAAATCGACGCCATTCGATAAGCTACAAATACAAAGAACGAAAATAATGCAATATATATTTGAGAACATAACGGCCAATAACTTGTAGTTTAGTCTGGTTTAATCTTTATTTAATACACTACTGATAGAGTCAAGTTGGAAATATAGGTATTATTATTTGACATTGTCTCAAAATAAAACTCGAAGCATCAGCTTCTTTACATAAACCTGTTAGGTAAGAGAATTTCACTTAACAGAAACGATCAATCGTATCACACACAATAAATAATGAAAACACGCTTATTATAACATATTCACATTCTGGAATCCATGTTTTGATTTTCTGTCACTTTTCGACATATTAGTAAATTCGAGTCATAACAATCATCCAAACAGTATCACCTTCTGAATTCGACTACGGTACTTCTGAATTATGATTTAATGCATTCGAACATTGGGTAACTTTTAGAATATATTCCCACAAGCTCATTAAGTGTGCTTCACATCAAACATCAAGAAAACGACCCATAGAAGTCAAAAGTCAGATAAAATAAGCATTAAAACAGATGGAAAGCTAATAATGTCAAGGTCATGCCAGCAGTTTTGCTGATTTAAGCAGGATCTACGCCTCTGAATAGAAGCTACGGAGACGGCTAGCGACATTTGTTTTTCTATTTAGCCATTACATGTCCCGTAAAGGGCAATTAGATCCCGGGGATCCTGGTCGGTCACCCAACCAGGAACCCGCGATTTCTCGAATTCGCGTAACTTTCGTGACTTTACGTAGTTCGGATAGCGACGCCGGGTTCGCGGTCGTGGCCTCTCAGAACCATCCCAGCATTCTCCTGGTTGTCCGAGGGAAAAACCGGGAGCGGTAGCTCAGTGCATCAACTGATGTCACTACAGCGCCTCTGACCGGGAGGTCCTAGGTTCGAGTCCTGACGGTGGCAGGATTTTCGACACTAGCTTTTCAGCTAGGTCGAATTCAGTCACTGTCTGGACGAGAATTCTAGCGGCCGGCTGCTCTGATCGGTAGTTTTCCGTGGTTTCTCCGATCAACACCAGGCGAATGCCGGAGGAGTACCCTAACAAACGGACCGCGCGCGATCGTTCCTTCCTCTTCTTTGTCCTCTCCTCTCCCCTTACACACACTTACACTAACATGCACTACACTACCACATATTCCGGGAGACCGGTCGGGAGCTTAGAGCTTGTCCCGGCTGGGGCGGTGGTGGGACAGTCGTGGTTAGGGGGACACCCCACTAGTCGACGGTAGGTCGGCGCCGGATCTCGCCATCCAACGGGGGAAGATCATTGCCATCTCCCGAGAACAAGCATGCACTACACTTACGGGACTAATGACCAACGCCGTTGACGCGCCCAGAAACACGAAAAACCCAAACCAAACCAAACCGAGGGAAAACACCGGTCGGGATTGCCAACACGGGGATTGAACCCGGGCCTCCCGAATACGGAGTCAGCGCGCTACGCCCTGAGCTACTTTGCTCGGTCTAGCGACATCTCTGCTGGATAAAGATAGAACGAACCGGGCTCTAGTGATGCACCGCTAAGGTAAGTGAAGTCCTGTCGCCTTCCGAGTTACGTAATAGGGAAAGTTATTTTATCTGAACGGGTCGAATAGTCAACAGAAAGGAGAGGTGTACTTTTAACATTAAACATAAACGTAGTTCGATAACGTCATTATCACTATCATCATCGATACTTCTGCCGGGTGGCAAGTCCTCTCAATTGACTAATTATTTCGTATTTCCAGCACGTGAACTACGAGCGCTAAGCTCATTAGTAAATTAAATAAAAGAAAGGGGACAGAGGGATTCCATATATGAATAAAACTTCCTTCACCTATACTCGATACAGTTTTACCATCTTTTTGGGGAATAAAAAAGAAATAATTTGAATAATTTTGTTTCAGCTGCTGACATTGTGTATCTGTTTCAGAACCTCATATTATTTTCCTTTCTTTCCGTTCAAAATGTATACTTTGGCATTGATGTGGCTTGCTGTTGGAAAAGCATTTGTGCCCGGGTGTGGCCCGGTTCAAAGCCTGCTAAAACATCGGATGGAAGAACGATGTACTTGAGTGAACGATTTGATTTTTTTGTAATAGTTTTGGCAAAAAATGGCACATCCAAAGTCATGGTACGTAATCACTGACATCAATAGAAAATAACACATCTTCAACAAAATGAGTTTTTGCATGTCGTACAATCGAAAACATACGTTAAATAGAAAGAAAATTAAGCAGAATGTTACTATCAAAATCTAAACGCTTTTATTGACCATATTCGTATCTTCTCTCTTTGTTTTTGTTTTCATAAGGATAACAAGATAGTAATGTAACACAAGATATCTGATTGCATCATACCGTTATGTAATATACATTATTTATACCTTCGAAGAAAATAATAGTTATCTAGATATTGTAAACGTTGAATTTAATCCTCTACTTTTACTGCAAAAATACTTTCTTATATAAGAAATGGGAATTTATGACTTTTAATGAATTCTGTGCATGAATATTTTTTTGTAATCAATATATTCAATACAATTGTGGCATCTATATGCACATAACCGCCAAACAGAAAAACCGCTTCCTAACACATTTGAATTCACACGAGTTAAAATCAACCAGAAAGTTCCTGCTGCTTGTACTTTATTGCTACTATACATATTGTATTTCCCGTTACTTTCGTGATTATTGTATATCAATGAGGAATTCTTATTCCCTGGTTACAGCAAAAGCTACGTTAAGTCTACACATTTTCCATGAAAATATTTGTCGAAAATACCGGGAGAAAAACGAGATCAGCCAATCAAAATCAGTCATTGAATGCCCGTGCATGCGCAATAGAATTCTGCCCGGAATTGTCGCGTTATGTCTTTCAAATGCACTTGCAAAAACTGTCTAACCTATCACACAAGGTCAAGACCGGAATGAGCAGCTGGCAGTCCTGGCAAATTCCAGAGAAGTAGACAAAAAAGAAGAAAAAACTTAAAATTATACAACTTAAGTTTTTACAGCGTATCTCACGAGTTATCAAACAATATGCGAAACGAATTCAAAAGCATATCTCATTTCGACCGCTTGGGAAGGAGAGAGTGACAAGTTGATAGAAAACGAACAGAAGATACTTCGACTGCAGGATATCTATTAGTCCCAACGTTAAACTAACTTAATCGCATATTTCGAATAAGTCAATCAAATCAAAAGTCTATTACTATAACACTCGACGTAGAAATCATATTCATCAGGTGACAGTATCAACAGCTCAATACAAAAAATTCACATACAATACATGTACATTATTTTACAACACTTTGCCAGATGACATTAAACGATTAAATTCAATAGAAAAGTTTAAATCCCAAGTGAAATCGTTTCTGCTGCATAACTGTTTCTATACAATTAGAGACTATACTGAGCATCACAAGAAAAGTAACATTAATTTCAACAATGATACATAATGCATTAATTACCATTTGGACGGTATAAATGTGTATTAACAACCTGTAACAACTATTGTACTACAGCCTCCGGGTCAATGACCCCCATCTCGATCAGGTTTTTCGTCCAGTTTCCCTGATCCATTGAGCAAATGCTGAGATGGCCCCTTGTTTTGCTTCTGGACATAAATGTAAGTTCATTTTCTGTGCACGTCTTCTAGAATTCGGTGGGAAATACAATTATTCAAATTATCTTTTGCATGTTGTCGCGGCAGGAAGTAATAAGAGCCAAAATTTATTGCTTATTTATCCTTGAAAATAGATTTTATTACATGGGAGTTTTTTGTTTTTGTTTTTTCTCCCTTTCAAAATTCAAAATTTAAGTAGTATATGACTTAGTGTAGGGATCACAGAATTTTGAAAATGTGCACACAATTCACTTTTCCCCATAGCACATCATACGCAGTTTTTAACTGTTTTTTTGACGTAAAATAAATAAATAAATAAATAAACATACGTCAATCAAAGCTATGGTCGATAAAAAATAATTCCTTATTCTTCAGGAACCAAGAATAATAAAAAACGAAAGAGATATATTTTATGAGATAATGAATCTCATAATGGGAAAATAATTTGTTGAACCACTGAAGGTTTTGAAACGATGGAACTGAAGATGGTTAAAACAAAAACATAATTGAATGTGACATGATTGATAAAAACTTGATTGTGAAAGCTGGCACTCAATAAAAAACACTGCAAAGTCTTCAACGCTAAGATGACCGCAATACCAGACCCTATTCATTAATCAATCACTAAGTACTCAAAAATACACGTACTCACACACATACGCATACAAACACGGCGCGTATGAACTACACACACGACGGCAGTATTGGGGCCAGTTTGAACCTGGGATTCATGGATCAGTTGGCAAACATTTAAAAGAACACAGTTACCAACCGAAAAGAACTCGTGGATAATACTGTTCTTATAAAACAACAAACGTGCCACAAAATAGACGAACAATTGCACGAGTATCAAACCTAAACATTTCATGCATTAATGAACATCTTAATAACGTTTTTAACAAATTACTTTGCAACTTGTTTTTCTTTTCTCAAACGTGATGATTGGGAAATTAAAATGACGAGGGTCATTAGTGGTCTCGGGTCAAAGTGCAGTCAGTCATTCATTATTTCGTGTTTCCGAGCGCTTCCATTAACATGGTCATTATTTCCGTAGGCGTAGTGCATGGTTTTATCACAGGAAGTGAAGGCGTTATTCTCTCTGGATTGTGAGATCCGGTGTCAACATAAACAACGACTTGCGGGAGATTCCTCTCCCCCAGCGGGTCTGCCCCCGGAGCACACACTCTAAGCTCCCGAGTGGACTCCAGACTTGTGTGGCACTGTAGTGCATGTGAGTGTGTGTGTAAGTAAGGGAAAGATTCCGCGAGGTCTGTGGCCCGTTTGTGTGTCGGCTAGTGAGGTTTCCCCCTAACCAGGACTCTCCCACCAGCGGGGCACCGCCCCAGCCGGGACAAGCTCTAAGCTCCCGACCGGTCTCCCGAAATGTGTGGTAGTGTAGTGCATGTTAGTGTAAGTGTGTGTGTAAGGGGAGAGGATAGGACAAGGAAGAGGAAGGAAAGATCGCGCGCGATCCGTGGCCCATTTGGTAGGGTACTGCTCCGGCATTCGCCTGGTGTTGATCGGAGAAACCGCGGAAAACTAGACGATCGGAGCAACCGGTCGCTTGAATTCTGCTACAGACTACGGCTGAATTTTCTCTGATTATTAAGCTAATGTCGAAAATCCTGCCGCCGTCGGGACTCGAACCCGAGGAGTTCTCTGTCAGAGGCACTGCAGTGACATCAGTCGATGTGAGCCACCTCAGCTGGTCGAAATTCACTCGGGTCTGAAATGCAAATCAGGTCCTGTATACTCACCGCTTTACAGCATTTAAAACGACAGAAGTCTTCCATCTTACCATGTGCTCGATCAACACCAGGCGAATGCCGGAGCAGTGCATTACCAAACGGGCCACGGACCGCGCGCGATCTGACCTTCCTCTTCCTTGTCCTATCCTCTCCCCTTACACACACACTTACACTAACATGCACTACACTACCACACATTTCGGGAGACCGGTCGGGAGCTTAGAGCTTGTCCCGGCTGGGGCGGTGCCCCGCTGGTGGGAGAGTCTTGGTTAGGGGGAAACCCCACTAGCCGACGGTAGGTCGGCGCCGGATCTCGCCATCCAGCGGGGGAAGATCACCGCCATCTCCCGAAAAATCATGCACTATACTAACGGACTAATGACCACAGTAGTTGACACGCCCGGAAACACGAAAAAATCAATCAATCAATGTGCTTCTCATCAAAAAAACAATCAGCAACGTATACTATCACACGCGTTTTTGAAAAGACGCCACTGACGCTGGACAAACCAGAAATTCTTTATTGTGAAGAGATACTTTAAAATTCATATACTCCGAATTCTTCGACAATACGATCCGTGATTTTAGAAAATTGAATCATACACGCAGCATTATCCTGTGGTTCTGTTTTGTCTGTGTGTTTTCATTTATTTAATGTCAAAAAACAGTTAAAAGCTGTGTTTTAGGTACTTCGGTTAAGAATAAGCAAGTTCTTTACAAATTTGAGCAAATCCGAAGCATAGAGTCGTGACTCGAGCTGTCATCGCTTTAAACAACTGAAAAATGAAATATCAAAACATACTACACTTTGAGCATTTAATGAAAAAATGTCAGAGAACAAAATGTCTACAAAACGTAAAACCGACTTACAAACAGTTATATCTTTTAAACATTCGGCATTCAGTATCACGCATAAAGAATACGCCTCAGCTATATTGTTTAAAACCGTACGGAATTTTAAACCTCAACGTGGCGTTATTCTCTGGACGTATTCTCTCAAAACTAACTTCAGGATGTGAAGCACGAGTAGTTACCACTTCATTTAAAAGTAAAACAAAACCAAACAACTTTCGATAAAACGACACGCTCCTACTTCAATGTAACAGATTGGAATACGAACGTTTCTATAAAAGAGTCGAACAATTGCACGCCAACTAGAAAACCTTTTTAAACCGTTTATATTATCTCTGCTCAACCATTTATTTTTGCACACGCGATAACCCTTCGGAAGTTTCTATGTTCACGTGACTAATCTGTGGACATATTCCGCCAATGTTCTGCCAAGAATGTGACCAGCCCGAAGAGAAAAGTATTGGCTCATAGTAAGATCAGAATTGGGACGTGATAGGTCACCACTTACACAATCAAAATTTTAAAAAAAAAATGAAAAAAAAATATCATCGATCATATTAAGCTTCGCTCTGAGTTTCGATCACATACACTCCGAAAGGAACTGAGAGAAAGCTAACTTTCAACCACTTGAACAATTACTTTCTGTTGTAAATCGAATCAAAAGAACCATTTAAACAACACACCTAAATAAACAGTTCATACATCTACGCGTGTACCTGCATAAACTTTCCCACATATACACCGTCGAATCTATGTTTGTTCACATGACACTCTGAATTTAAATGTCCACATGGCATAATCCTGTGAATACTGTTCTACCAACATTCGTGTTAGTTAAGAACGCACTATTCTTATGAACACTCGCCGCTAAAAAAATAAAGTAAAATAAAATCACCATCCATCACCCATGATACACTTTGAACGAAATAAAGTGGCAGAGAACAAACAATTTTACGAAAGAGTCGCACACCAACCAGTTGAGCCGTTTAATTAGAACCATTCACAATTATCTCGGCGCAGCTATTTTGTTTCAACGTTTCGTGTTTACGTTTGTGGAAGCCTTTTCTGTCAAAATGCCAAGCCCCATGAGCGCGAAGGGCAAAGTCGGTGCAGTACACTCATCGCTTAGAAAACAATACATACCATATGCTTCAATTCTGTAGCACAAATCCCCATAAAATGAATTATTTATAATATTCTAACAGCATTCCAATCTGTAAAACCATTTTAAAAGTCACTGTAACTCACAGTTATCTCCGATTGATTTGATTGATTTTTTCGTGTTGCCGGGCGCGTCAACAGCTTTGAACATTAGTCCCGTAAGTGTAGTGCATGCTTTTTCTCGGGAGATGGGACTGATCTTCCCCCGCTGGATGGTGAGATCCGGCGCCGACGTACTATCCGCTAGCGGAGTTTCTCCCTGACCTGAACTCTTCCACCAGCGGGGCACCGCTCCCAGCCGGGACAAGCTCTAAGCTCCCGACCGGTCTCCTGGATTATGTGGTAGTGTAGTGCATGATAATGTAAGTGTGTGTGGGTGTGTGTGTGTGTGTGTGTAAGGGGAGAGGATAAGACAAGGCAGAGGAAGGAAAGATCGCGCAAGGTCCGTGGCCCGTTTGTTAGAGTACTGTCTCGGCATTCGCCTGGTGTTAATCGGAGAAACCACGTAAAACACGTGAATTTCGACAGAACACGTTTCCAAAAAAACAAACACTCTTTATAAAAAAATAAAATATCTTGCTCTCCATAAGCCTACGTAAACAATCAACATCGTTCACAGCAATAAATGTACGCATGTATTTTCTTTGCAAACTAGTTAAAGCGTTTGGAACTTAAAGTGTTCACGATCGTGTGAGCGAGAGTGCTGTCGAAATCCCGAGCTTGATGAGGAAGTTATCAGGGGAAATGTTATTTCTCTTAAACTCACCGCTTAAAACAAACAACAATAACAGCAACAAACCTTCCGTAGAACACACGAATTTTAACTGTACAAGTTTTAAAAAAACAACTCTTTTTAAAAGATCTCGTTCTCCGACCAGTAAGCAATCAATATCGCTCACAGCAATAAACGTGCGCATGCAATTTCTTTGCTAACATGTTCAAGCGTTTGTAACTTTAAATGTTCACGATCGTGTGACCATATTGCGTTTGGAACTTGGACATCCACGTGGCATCAACCTGAGCGAGTATTGCAGTCAATATCTTGAGCTTCATGAGTTTAACATGAAACGTTATTTCCCGTACACTCGCAGCTTAAAATAAACAACAACAAACAAGAAACATTCCGTAAAACACACGAACTTAGAACTGAATACGTTGTCAGAAAACAAACTTTCTTTAATATATCTTGCTCTCCTACCACCAAATTTTAAACAATCAATATCGCTCACAAAAGTAAATGTGCGCATCTACTTTCTTTGCTAACGTGTTAAAGCGTTTGGAACTTTAATAGCCACATGGTTGATTGGTGAGAGCATTTTGCTGTAAAAAAGAACTTCACGAGCTCTAAACTAAGTGTTGCTTCCCGTAAACTCACAGCATAAAAAAATCGACAACAATTAAATCATCGGTAGAACACACGACCTTTAACTGAACAAGTTGTAAAAACAAATACTCTTTAAAAGATCTTGCTCCCCAACCAGTAAGCCTACTTAATCAATATCGCTAACACCATTAACCGTACGCATCTATTTTCTTAGCAAACGTGTTCTTTCAAACTTTCGGAACTTCGATATTCACGTTGCATTAGCCTGTGCGAGTATTGCTGTCAAAATCCCAAAATTCATGACCTGTACACGAAATAATTCCCGTACACTCACAGTTTGCAATATACAAGAGCAATTAAACTTTCCGTAGAACACACGAACTTTGAACAAGTTGTCAAAAAACAAAAAGATCTTTAAATCATCTTGCTATCCAACCAGCAAGACCACTTAAACAAACAATACTAATAGAAACACGAACTTTGAACAGATTGTCAAACAACGGAATTATCTTAAAAGAGCTAAAAATTGCCCTCCAATCAAAAAGCTTACGCAAACAAACAATACCACAAACAACATTAACCGCACGCAACATTAATCGCACAAACCCAAACGTATTGACGCGTTTGTAATTTAGACATCAACGTGGAGTTTTCCAATGAACGTATTGCTGTCAAATTCGCCAGCATCATTTACTCGAAACGCCGTGTTGTTTTCCGTAGAATGCAGCTTACAATAAACAAAATGTTCCGTACAACTGCACAACAAATTGTACGTACCAATATCGACCGAACACGTACTCAAACAAGAAACTCTTCAAAAGATCTTGCTCTCCAGAAACCTACGTAAACAATCAATATCGCACACATTAACCGGGCGTATCTATTTTCTTTGCAAACGCGTTGGAACTTCCACGTGGAACGTCCACGTGGCTTCGTCGTTCTGCGCCGTCCCTGGCACTCACCGCTGCGCTGCGGACCTCGAAGGCGACGGCGGCGTGCGCTGGCGAACAGCTCACCAACGACTGCACGGGCAGCCGCTACTAGGCTCGCCACCGGGGAAAGCAAAAAGGCTCGGCGCTCCACACACAGTGAGGGAGAGAGAGATGGAGAGAGGCGCGCACACTGAGAGAAAGAGAGAGAGACGCGTTGACGCACTGACGCTGCCACCCGCACTCTGGAGCGCCGCGACGGCGACTGGCTGTGGACGCCGCCGCCGCCCCCGCCGCGGGCGCAGACGCTGACGTCGCGACGGCCGCGAGGTGGGGCGACGTCAGCGTCCAGAGGACAGTGGGCCATCAGGCGACGACGGGCGGGCACAATGTATTTATACATTACTGTATTGTCCTGTTCTGTACCGCCTTACTGTTACTGAATGTCTATTTATTCTAATTTACAAAATATATCTCCAGTATCTATACAAATATGTGTATAGATATATACAAATATGTGTATATATATATATATATATATATATATATATATATATATACAAATATACACACACACACACACACATATATATATAAAGGACTGGTTCTACTTAAGAGTTAAGCTGAACTAACCCTGTGTTCTCAAAGGAGGCCCTTGCCCTTTTAGGGATTCAATGGGCTATCAACATCATCATCGTCATCATCTCTGGTATAAATCAATAGTGGTCGCTATTGACCTTAGATGGATTGAGAGCGACCTAATATTTTTTTTTTTTTTAATGCTGCGATTGATCGATTGAATATACTAGTGATTCAGGGTGCCTCAACCGCTAAGGTCATTAGTCCCGTAAGTGAACTGCATTTTTTTCTCGGGAGATTGCGGTGATCTTCCCCCGCTGGATGGCGAGATCCGGCACCGACCTACCGTTGGCTAGTGGGGTTTCCCCCTAATCAGGATTCTCCCACCAGCGGGGCACCGCCCCAGCCGGGACACGCTCTAAGCTCCTGACCGATCTCCCGGAATGTGTGGTAGTGTTAGTGCAAGTGTGTGTGTGTATGTGTATGTAAGAGGAATCTTTCGTCTCTCACTTAGAGCACGTGATTCCTAATATATTCCGTCAGAGACCGTAGTGCTGCAGGAAAACTGGGACCTTATTTATTCGCTAGAGGTCAGTAGCGACACATACAATTAAAAAAAATCATCTAATAGTAATATGGTGTAAAATCAAATGAAATACAATTATAGTATTTAATTAAAATTTCAACCAATTACGTTAAAAATAATATTAAACACCGTGGTTTACATAAAATTGATCTTTTCCCACATTCGCAAGGACTGAATATGAAGAAATGTCGGGTAACGCCGGATATTTTCACCGGGAGTGGTAGCTCAGTGCATCAACTGATGTCACTGCCGCGTCTGTGACCGGGAGGTTCTAGGTTCCAGTCCTGACGGCAGCTCTGATCGGTAGTTTTCCGTGGTTTCTCCGATCAACACCAGGCGAATGCCGGAGCAGTACCCTAACAAACAGGCCACGGACCGCGCGCAATCTTTCTTTCCTCTTCCTTGTCCTATCCTCTCCTATTACACACACACTTACACTAACATGCACTGCACTACCACACATGCCCGGAGACCGGTCGAAGGTTAAAACATGTCCCGGCTGGGGAGATGCTCCGCTGGTGGGAGAGACATGGTAATAGAATAACTTCGCTAGCCGACGGTAGGTCGGCGCCCGATCTCGCTATTCAGCGAGGTATGATCGCCGCCACCTCCCGAGCAAACACACGCACTACACGTACGAGACTAATAATCATAGTAGTTGATGCGCCCGGAATCACTGACAATCAACCAATCAACAAAGGACAGTTCAGTTCACTCTATCACGTGTATCACATATTTTCGCTTTAAAAACTATCATTTACGAGGTGCGAAGTGTTCGCACCAGTTCAGCTCGTAAATAAATATTACACTGATGCTCCATATTCCTAATTCTCCACTTTCTGCCGTTCGCATCGAGTGAAACTGGTGAGGCGATGTGTTCATTCGCAGGCGAACAGGGCCTGAACACTGCAACCTCTCGATCTCTTTGTAATCACTTTCTCCACGTCTTGCTTTCTACCTTTGCGCTTTTCTTGCCCAACAATAATGGTATCAGTCTTTCCTCTTCGTTCCAGAACAACACAACAATATTAATAGTTTATGCAATTAGTTTATAATGTTAAAGTGTATTGCATGAGTACATATTTTGAAAAAGAGCGACGTTAGGAGCGAGTTTTCAAATTTGTAAGAATGCAATAAAGCAACAATATAAACGACTTACATACGCTATTTTTTTGGATTACAACATAAATTTTTTTAAGATAATGAAAATTAATTTTGCGGAATAACTTTCTTGTGACGTCTCGGGAATCTGACATCTGTGCGAGAAAATGGCAGTCGGCTGCTCCGTTTACCTCGAACTCCCCAACATTCTCTCGCTGTCATTGGCTGAATGTGTGATGACGCAATCATACTTGCAGTAAAATCTAATAAGTCATCATTTGTGCCATAAATTTCCCGATTATGAACGACTTTTTGCAACAAAAATGGTCGTTTATAACGCTGGAATACAAAATTTCTATCTCAAAACAATTCAAGAACCAATCCTAGTGGGTACGTGCTTGTCCAGAAATTGTGGGAATGTTGATGTGGTGTCATTATTCGTGGATGAAATAATGGAAGTCATCTTTGTCAAGTTATATTTATTATGAGTGCCAGTTATTTGATATTGTTAAAAAAATACTTAATTTAATATAATTATATGTATTACTTTTTTTTAGAAAAATCTTTTGTACATTTTTAGACTATTGATGTAAGCAAAGCCGTTTAAAAGGCATCACTTACAATGAACTTAATTTGACATCACTCTCAATATTTCATCCATGTCAAGAAATGTAAGTACATGTCGAATGCGTTATCATATGTGGTTAGTTGGCTGACAGCTAGTGAAACTTCGCAGACGTGGTGGCAAGTTAGATTCTTGATGGGGGCAGACTTTCGACCATAGCAAAATGGTTGCGTGAGAAGTCACAAATGACTCCATGAGAATTCTGGAGTCTTGCTTTGAACGTCGTTCCGGTGATTTTCTCAGATTAATTTCAAGTGAATGCTAGAGCCTTAGGCAACGGGCCAGAACTGGCGCCCTACTATCCTTTCTTCATACTGCTCTCGCTATTGCAAATCGTTAGGAGCGACGTAGGCGGCTCATAACATCACTTGATGTCACTGATGTGCCTCTCACCAGGAGGTCGAAGGATTTCAGTCCCGACGACGGCAGGATTTTCGACACTAGCTACTTAGCTATGTCGAATTCATTCGCTGTCCGGACGAGAATTCTAGAGGCCGGCTGCTCTGATCGGTAGTTTTCCGTGGTTTCTCCGATTAACACCAGGCGAATGCCAGAGCAGTACCCTAACAAACCGACCACGCGCGATCTTTCCTTTCTCTTCCGTGTCCTATTCCCATCCCTTATTAAACACACTTACATGCAGTACAGTACCACACATTCCGGAAAACCGGTCGGGTGCATAGAGCTTGCCAGCAAGCCGACAGGAAGGTTGGCGCCGGAAATCAGAATTCAGCGGAGGAAGATCACCGCCACCTCTGGAGAAAAAACGTCCACTACATTTACGTGAAAGAGGACCTTGGCAGAAGTCGCGCCCAGAAACACAGTGATCAATTAATCAATCAAGAAGGAGGTAGGGGAGACGTTTGAATAGATTGATTGGTGGTTCCGGATGCGTCAACCGCTAACGTCATTAGTCCCGTAAGAGTAGTGCACGTTTTCATCGTGGGAGTTGGTGATGATCCTCCCCCGCAGGTCGGCAACATCCTAAGGATGGGCCAAAGTGACAGCTAGTGCAGACAACATAACTGAAGATTCTGTGGTTGTCGTGCCCTTGAGCCCATTACACTCCCTTCCCGCATTCTTCGTTTGCAGTTGGCTAACTTGTAAATGGCTTCGACTCTTTCTTTTGTGATGTCCTCGACCAACAAAAATATAGTGCGCCACGGGAAATTATTGAAATTAGGAAGTGCAGTGTTATGTGCTCTTCTGTAAAAATTCTTTTTTTCTTTATATATTGCATTGAATTTACTTTTTGTGTGATAAATATCATGTATATTTTAAAACCGATACTTAAATGCTAGATGCGTACCGATGCACGTGGTTCCGGCCTTTATGCTGTTGTGTGGTGAGCTGTGATTGAGAACTTTCTATTTGCATTCGTGGCAATTTTCTTTTACTGATTGTGAGACCATGTTAAGAGATTTTCCACTTACGAAATTAAATTTAAATATTTCCCGGACTCGCGTACGTACATATACCTCAGCGAAGCTCTTAGACTTCTGCATAGGGATGTTTTCACAGGAGCCATTAGCACTTTACGAAGGGGCGCTGATGAACAGCTGTCGCGGCGGAGGGATACTTCTCTGAAATACATGTGATGTTCAGTTGTTTTCGCAAACTGTCACTTTGGCTCATCCTTACGAAAATCTTTCTATACTCCCAGTAGCGGGGCACCCTCCCAGCCGGGACAAGCTCTAAGTCACCGACCGGTCTCTCGAAATATGTGATAGTGTAGTGTATGTGAGTATAAGTGCATGTAAGTGACGGGTGAGGAGCGGACAAGGAAGAGGAAGGAAAGATCGCGCGCGGTCTGTGGCCCGTTTGTTTGGGTACTTCTCCGGCATTCGCCTATTGTTGGTCGGTGAAACCAAAATAACTACCGACCAGAGCAACCGACCACTAGTATTCTCCTCCATTCAGCGACAAAACTTGATCTAGCCAGGTAGTTCCAAGAATCCTGCTACTGCTTGGGACGCGAAGTCTACGATCTCCCGTCCACAAGCACTGCAGTGGAAACGTTTAAAGATAGCACACTCCACTTCCCTCTCGGTCAAATGTGCTGAATCGTAAATTTAGTTTGCCTCAACCTCCCAAAGGGGCACTGCTTCGGCTTCTCTGCCGCTTCTGGAGTCTTCTCCCCCTGATCCCCGCCTCCCCCCCCGTCACCCGCCCGCAGTTGGCTATTGACAACGTGGTCCTCGGATCGAACCCCACCCCGCCCTCTCCAGCCGCGTATATTTAGCCGCTTCCCCGACCTTCGGGGTGGGAGGGTAGGCGCTTGGAGGTCAGATTGACGGTGACGGCGGGAGGACACAGCTGGCAAAGCGGCCATGTTCTTGTATTCCCAGCAGCAAGGAAAATAAGAAGAAAGATATTTTTTTAAACTCATCCTACTGCGCCATCTCTCTAGGGTTAAAATATATAATAACGACTAGGGAGCGGATTTTAATGAAATGTCAGTTTTTTTCTTTTCATTTAGAACAATGCCTTTTAGTATACACATTAATTTTATGTTATGTCAAAAGGAAATCACTAATTTTTATACGGCATTTTTTTGCATTTTGCGTTGATTTCGATTAATAAATAATTTTTTAACCTTTTCCGTCATTTTAAAGCAATTTTCGCTGATTTTATCGATTTAAATATCGTTTTAATAGAACTTTCTTTACGTAATGTTTACGAGATGCAACAAATGTTCTCCACAGAATTCTAGACTAGTTCATTTGATTTTGTCGCTTAGAAATGATAATGTCCGCCGTTGTGAGAACATAATCTCAGATTCCCGTGATGCCTATTAGTGCCAATGCCAGTTCGGCCGATATCGAGGTAAGTAAAGACAGAGAATTCCTGGTAAAGAACCGTCCATATCAAAAGTTTTCAAACTGAGTTTGCTTGAACGAAAGGAAGAAGCCAGTAACATATCCAACAGCTTGAGTTGTTCAACTGAATCTGAACTGGTTTTGATCAAATTTTCTTTGCTTTTAAGGCATTTTAAAGACATTTAATGAGAATTTTATTATTCATGTTTGCCGATGTTTTAAATCATCAAAATCCGACCCCTAATAATGAACTGTGAATCATAAATCAACAAAATGGCGTCTACTATCCACCATATTGATTTTTAGTAACTTTATCTACCATGTGACAAGCAAGATTTCAAGGCGAATTTATGCGTATCGTAAGGAAAATTGTCAAACCTTTTAGAGTAAAAAAAATAGGGAAAAAGTGCCTTGTGACCGCCATAATGGGTTCTCAGGGAATTTTTATGGCATATGGAATGCAAGTTATCAAGGAACATTTATACATACCTCGCATAAGGTGATTTGTCAAAATGTTTAGACCAAACAATGACTAAAATGGTGCTTACTAATTGTGGATTAGATATAAACTCTTTCATCAATAATGAATAAAAAACAAAATTAATTTCGTCTCGTCATTTTCAATGGGTACACACTAGTGTCAAACATATTTAAGGATTAATTTTTTATACAATCTTGTGTATTATGCTTTAAAAAATGATCTTGTGCCCTATCACATATGAAATCTTCAACATCCTTTACCCTGCTACACTTTATCATTCTTGAAAACTTAACGCATAACCATAATCCTTGAAAACTCTGCGTCCTAACCCCTTGAAACGAAAATCCTAATAGGGCGCGAGTTATGTTCCTGATATCCATATCTTCAGAATGTTACCTTTTTGGTGTTTGAATTAAATTTTTGGAGGCTCTACTGGAAACTCCATACTCTCTAGAAGGGGGGATCAAAACCAAGCAGAATCTCTAATCTACGTAAAATTAAATTGACGATTAATGTTCTCTATAACTTAATCGCACTGGTCTAAGTATTTTTGCTTGTTAACAAATGCTTAGGAATTATACAATGTTTGATTTTTTTGTGATTGAATGACACGTGAGCAAGTCTTCCTGTTTCTTAATCAATGCTTAGCAATAACTGAATGTTTGTTAGTCTGTAAGTTGCACGTGTATAATAAGTCTGTTTCATAATAAATGCTTGGTAATAATAGAATATTTACCGGCGAATCCCACAGAACTTGATGTAATGAAGTTTCTCGGTCTCAGACCGTTCAAAATAGGCTTCAAGTGATGAATCTATTGCCACTTTTAAAACAA
Organism: Teleogryllus occipitalis; assembly: GCA_011170035.1. Classification (NCBI taxonomy): domain Eukaryota; kingdom Metazoa; phylum Arthropoda; class Insecta; order Orthoptera; family Gryllidae; genus Teleogryllus; species Teleogryllus occipitalis. The sequence goes on from BLKR01003876.1 coordinate 120,342, forward strand.
TTATCTACAAAGTACTGTATGTTCGCACGGATTCAGTTAGTTCACTGTATTTCTTTCCCTTACACACAACTCATTACACACAAGCGTTGATCCCAGACCTCTTATTTTAGCCCCAATATTAGGGTTTCGGCCAGAAGCCAAATATGCCATTCCCCTCCTGGCGACCAAATGTGTCCAGGGGCCACGAAACCTTCAGATGCCCAGGACCTGTCTGCTGCGAAAATAGATGACTCCATTCTTAGCTCGACAGGATGTAGGGAGTTTGCAGACCGTTCATTTAATGATTCGATTCTGTCGCTTATCTGCCTCTGGTATGTAGTCCGCTATTTAGTCCACAATAACACATTCAACGTCTTGGGATTTTCAACCGGTGTGCTACGGTAAAAATCAACTATCAGGGAGATCCTCATCACCTAAAGGTTAAAAAAAGGTTTTTTCATATTTTACCAATAATAAGTAATTAATTATAAACTCTAATAATATTGCATTTCAATCGACTTCTTTCAAAATCTTTATATTTACAACACTAAGGGTTTTCGGGTATATTTGTTTGAGTAGATTCCGATTGGTAAAAACTTTGAGTTTCCCGATAGTCAGTGTTGATTTCTTAACATAATTTTGATTTAAATCATACATGGAGGGGACTGAGACTATTACTGTACAAGTCCGACTGACTGAACGAGTCAAGGCGAGTATCAGTGAGGCGTAATGTGCTTCAGTTCATACTATGTCGCTTTTCTCCAGCAAACACAGATAACAATACATAATTCTGACGGCCAACAGAGAAAGTAAAATAATATTTAGATAATAAGTTCATAGTACTAGTGGGAAGAATAGTAGGTGATAACAAATGACATGGTAATTTTTTGTTGGAAAAGGGGTTTTCTTCATGTTCTAATAGTAAGTCTTGGATATTTTATAAAGGAACTTTTTTGTGAATAAATTGTATTTTAATCTCATTCAAATTTTCAATGCGAAACATGAGTGTGAAAATACCTGTCATCCATTAGAAGCAAATAGTGACGCTAAAGCAAATTTAAGCTCGAAATCGAAGGACTACTTTATTTGTTGACAAAATTAAATATCGTCGCACATTTCTGGTTTGCCGACCTACTGTTGGCTAGAGGGGTTTTCCCCAATGAGGTACGTCCCAATAGCAGGGCACCGCCCCAGTGGGGACAAGTTCTAAGTCTCCCACCAGTCTCCCGGAATACAGTATAGGGCATGTTAATGTTAAGTGTGTGTGTGTGTGTAAGGGGTGAGGATAGGACAAGGAAGAGGAAGGACAGATCGCGCGCGGTCCGTGTCCCGTTTGTTAGGGTACTGCTCCGTCATTCGCTTGGTGTTGATCGGAGAAACCACGGAAAACTACCGATCAGAGCAGCCGGCCGCTAGAATTCTCCTCCAGACAGCGACTGAATTCGACCTACCTGAAAAGCTAGTGTCAAAAAATCCTGCCACCATCGGGACTCGTACCTAGGACCTCCTGGTCAGAAGCGCTGCAGTAACATCAATTGATGCACTGAGTCACCGGTTTAATGCTGCTTATTTACATTAGGTACATCAGTTACACTTATAATCTGAACTTGCATTCTAATACCATAATTATATATTGAACTTACATTGGACGGCACTTATTCCACGTACTCACTTTCACACGCTTATTTGTCTTTACCGGAGCGCCCGACTGTTGCCCGATGGGGCACACGCACAGTTGTCCGATCACAGGCACTACAGGCCGCTGCACAATAGCCTGCGAACGGGAACGCAAGGTACGTACGCTTTACAATAAACGCTAGTAAGAAGAGAAATGCCGACCTGGATGGCCGACGTGGCTAAGAGCGAGTACCGACTCAGCGCTTCGGTCCGAAGGGTCACGGGTTCGAGTCCCGCCTTGGGCATGGCTGTTTGTCCCTTGACTTTGTATGTTGTCGCGGAGGGCCTCGCGTTCTGCTGACCCCAGATCAGAGAAGCCCGCAAGAGTGTTTGTCTAGTGTATGGTCGAATATGCGTCCCTTCGGGACGTAAAGGGCAACCGGCTGTCGGCTGGATAAAAGCCCTAGGGAAAAAAACAAGAGAAATAAAGCTATGAACTTGTAGCGGCACAAAAGAGAACTTCGAGAACCAATTGCCGAAACCAAAGCTCTTCTACACTTCGTTTTTTAAAACGTGGCGTGACAAGTCCTTTCTTCATGATGGAATATGGCTTTTCGCGTCTTTCTCGGTCACGCCGCTAGATGTTGCTTGATCTGCAGCACTGCTTGATACGGCACATGACTTGATTGAAGTGATACGAGAATGACTTGATACGAGAGCAGTATTTTTCACTTCCTTCCGATATTCATTCGGGGATCATATTTACCTAATTCTTTTACAACCTGTGTTCGCTCTTGTATTTCCAACATTTGTCACAACCTTATCATATCATCCTCAGTACTCATAATTTTCTACATACGGTTCTTACTTCTCAGGACAATTCTAATATCATAACGCTTCGTTGTTCGCCAATGCGATTCTTGATACACTGTTCATGTGAAATGAGTATCATAAACAAAGCTACGATCTTCAAAAGACTTCATTTATGTGCACCGGACCATGTCCATTTAAAGCGCAGTTTTGGATATTTTTGTTGACAATTTCGTTTAGTCAGAGCAGCAGAAACAGTCTCTGACTACACTGTCAGAAATTACATTAAATTTAATGTAGATTTAATGTACGACTGTACAAGAATTTTAATGTATATTGTATATTAAAGGGAGATTAATGTGCCTGTACATTAAATTGAATGCTTAAATTAATATCAATGTAGATTTAATGTACGACTGTTAACTTAACTTACTTGTGTACATTAAATTTAATGTACGCATACATTAAAGTTGTAAATGTAACTTTAATGTACGCATACATTAAAGTTACTGTACGTGTACATCAAATTTAATTTACGTACATGAAAATTACTTTCATGTACCTTTACATTAAAAGTAATGCAGAAACTGTCTCTGAATACGTCAGTTTCGTTGAGTCCTCACCAAATGGCAGTTGGCTCAGCGTGTTTGGTTGGAGTAGAGCTCTATTTTTACACAAGGCGAAACTCTCGCTTGCCAAAGCAATGCTGGGTGGATACATCCCCGAAAGGGCTCTTCGCTTTATGGCAGCGGTGCCAAACTGGCCACTCGCGGTTCGCTTCAGCCCGACAATACAAAGTGCTTTGCAACGTCTTAAACGCGAATCCGTAGATCACACTGAACGAGTGTTTCTTACGTGACCAATTTTAATCCATAATGTGTGAGATGTCTCATGTACTCACTTAGCTTCCTTATCTTTGTTTAAATAAGTTAAAAACCAGGTATCTTCCGCCAGCGGAGCACCGCCTCAACCGACACGAATTCTAAGTCTAAGTGTATGTAGGGGAGAAGATATGACAAGGAAGAGGAAGGAAAGATCGCGCGCGGACCTTGGCCCGTTTGGTAGGGTACTGCTCCGGTATACTGTTACGGCTACCGATCAAAGCAACCGGCCATTAGAATTTTCCTCCTGACTGAACTCGACCTAGTTATCTGGTGTCGAAAATCCTGTCACCGTCAGGACTCAAATTCTAGGACCTCCCTGTCTGAGGCAATTTAATGTCAAAAGAACTTAATTTTACAGGTGAGAAAAAATCTTGAAACAAATGCTGTAAATCAGGGATTAATGATATTCAAACAAAACCTATACACGAACAGTTTCGTTTGAATATTACCTTCGTTTGAATATCATTAATCCCTGATTTACTTCAGTTGAAAGTTGTTGTTTGCTCTCCTGTGAAATAAAGGTTTTTTGGCTTATCAGTTTATTCACCGGAATCAAAGATATAATATAAGTATTACACACACACACATATACATATAAGATAAGATAAGATAAATTTATTTAAACTGCAATTGAGTGTAATCCGGTGGCAGCGAATTACATAAATAAGATAATAAATATCATGCAAATAATATAATAATGGTGAAAAAGTGCTAAAATGATAGCAATAACAATTACAATAATAATAATATAAAAACTGCTGATTCTTAACACATTAAATTACATGAAAAAGAAAATAAACGCGTATCATCCGAAGCCCCACTGAGTGTCAATTCAGACCGCACTGCACTATCCTTCACTTCACTATAACACTAGAAACATTTCCTTCATTATTTCTCTGCTCTACACTGCACGACAACTCACTTCACTGTATAACTTAATATTCTTAGTTAACTACCTCAAACATTATATATATATATATATATATATATATATATATATATATATATATATATATACACATATATATATATATATATATATTGAAGGCAGGTTAACGGGGCTTGGTCATAAGTAAAAACGAACTTCAAGCTGGTTGTTTGCCGTCGTTTCGGAAAATTTATTTCCATCCTCAGGGCTGAATAATACGAGGAAAGAAAACACATATTTACAATAATGCTAACAGAGAACACGTGTCATATAACACCAATCCTGGCTGCAGTTAAACACATTTACAATTTTTTGTACAAAAACGTTACATACCTTTCAACCACAACATGTACATTGTGTATATATATATATATATATATATATACACATATATATATATACACATATATATATATACACATATATATATATACACATATATATACACATATATATATATATACACATATATATATATACACATATATATATACACATATATATATATATATATATACATATATATATATATATATATATATATATATATATATATATATATATATATATTACATTCTACATAGTAAAGTAAGCTACATTTTGCTTCAGACCCGAAGTCGCTGAGCGCTCAGGGCGACGCTCCGCCAAGGGGGAGAAGGGGGCCACGTGCGACAAGCGCGCGCAACAGCTGAGCGGGGCTGAGCGTCGCTGGCGCCTGGCGCGGCGCCACCTGGCGACGCCACCGCCCCGCCATTGTCCAGGACAGGGCCTCGCCACAAGGCGATCGCACCCATACGACAAATGCGGCTCCCACTCTTCTTCAGGGGCAGATCGAGAGATCGACAGTCTGTGCTTACCGCTGAAATCTTGTGAATCCAAATGGATAGGTGAAAAGAAGTAATCGTCCACAGTAAAAATGAACTTACGCTAAATGCAGATCACGCATTCGTTTCGAAACGCGTTTACCTCATCAGTGCTATCTATCGGATATATATATATATATATATATATATATATATATATATATATATATATATATATATATATATAAAATAAATATATATATATATATTATAATTTTATATTATATTTTAATATATATTAAAATTATATATATATGTATATAAATAATAAAATATATGAAAGAGGTGCATGTATGCAAAAAAATTATGTAAATCTAGGCAAGAATGAAATAATGAAATAAAATGTTTTAATCATGTTAATTTATTAAGTGATTTGAAATTATTACACTTATTATTATTATTATTATTATTTTGTTTTATTTGTACATAATACAACCAAAATAATAATAATAATAATAATAATAATAATAATAATAATAATAATAATAATTTAAAACATGTGCTAGACATTTCTTTTCATGTAAAGAGCTAACTCAATGGCTATAATTATTCGTACCTAAATTAAAAATTTATGATTATTCTGAAAAAGAACGACGATGATTTCAGTTCTCCCAATCTGGCAACCCAAACACTAAGAACGACTGAAGCGGCTACAGCCAGACCATATTACGACACAGCTAGAGAATCTGGCGCAGAACTATATTTACCCAGCGACCAGACTTTTCGATCTGAAATCAATCAAAAGTGTAAGCAAAAACCAGCGCTCTATGTCACCATTCTAAGGTTTTACAGTATTTTCTGGTCTGTATTCTGCGAAACAATACGCTTATTGTTAGCAATACAGAAAAATTAAATCTGCAGTTCGTTTACAGTTACAAATGTTTTCTATAACTCGGGAACGAAAATGTCTAGTTTTTAAAATGTTTATTGCGCGATTTTTAATTTTTTATCATTATTATTCTTATTATTATTAATAAGAATTTGTTTAAAACTTTTTCATCTTTCAACTATTAATAGTTAAAATGTTGGGAAGGGATTCTGAAACTCAAGAAAACGTGCGCAGATGATTTTCTCCCCCATATGTCACGTACAGTTTTTTGCAATTTTTTGACTAAATAAATATCTAAACATTAGAAATTAGTGGCGATCTCACTGATCTTGAAGCCATTACAATTGAAAGTTTATTTGGATGATATATTTCAATAAAATAACAAACCTACATGATGCGTGTTGTTCTTTTCGTTTTATACTTTAACCCAAACTACAGAAACATACTTTATGGCACGCTTTATATGAGTATACTGTTACATTCACTTACAAGTCAATGTGTGATAATAATTAGAAAACAATCACTCTGAATTTCCACTTAATTATAATGAATATACTATTCTATTGAATAGCTGAATTATTCTAATGACTAGCGTGTTTGAGATTTTGTTGGAAATTAGACTCAATAACTAACTTAAAAACAGCACTCTTGGAGGTTGTAATTAAACACTTTTCATTAAAAACTAACAAATTATTTTTAATTATATAAAATGTACCAAGCTTTCATAAGAATGTCGTATTTTTCCCTGTGATTATGAATGTTACGTACCATTCTCCAAAAAAGAAAAGTATTCCATGGCAAAAACACTACTTTTAAAGAGAATGGAATGGGCAAAAGCATCACTTGTAAGGAGAATGCAATCGGTAAAACACCACTTATATGGAGAATGAAATGGGCAAAAATATCACTTGGAAGGAGAATAGAATGGGCAAAAACACTACTTGTAATAACTTGTACTTGTAATACTAGTAATCAACTACTATTTGTAATAAACACTACTTGTAAATGGAATGGGCAAAAACACCACTTGTAAAGAGAATGTAATCGGTAAAACACCACTTTGTATGGAAAATGAAATGGGCAAAAAAATTACTTGTAAAGAGAATGGAATGGGCAAAAGCATCGCTTGTAAGGAGAACGTAATCGGTAAAACATCACTTGTATGGAGAATGAAATGGGCAAAAATACCACTTGGAAGGAGAATAGAATGGGCAAAAACACCACTTGTATGGAGAATGAAATGGGCAAAAATACCACTTGGAAGGAGAATAGAATGGGCAAAAATACCACTTGGAAGGAGAATGAAATGGGCAAAAATACCACTTGGAAGGAGAATGAAATGAGCAAAAATACCACTTGGAAGGAGAATAGAATGGGCAAAA
>BLKR01003877.1:0-123436 GCA_011170035.1 Teleogryllus occipitalis
GGGGGGCAGCCGCAGGGGTCGAGACGTCGCGTCGCGTGTCGCGGAGAGGCGGGGAGCGCTGGGGAGCGGTGGGGAACGGTGGGTGGGCGCGCGTGCGGTCTGGCTGCAGAGCGCGGTGGCGGCGCTGGCGTTGGCGTTGGCGTCGGCGTCGGCGTCGAAGGGGGTCCACTGATCAAACATCAAAGCGCGCGCCCTCTCAGGGACCTTCGCCACCCAAGCCCACCGGCCGCTCTCGGGCGCTTCGCCGCACTCGCCACCGCCGCCACCGCCGCCCACGCCCCCCACCCCCCGTCGCCGGCCCCGCCACCGACTCCCGCCCTTCGTCGTCGGAGTCTCCATCACTGCAAGCGCCCCGCCCGGCCCCCGCCGTCGCCATCACCCCCATCCACCCGCCACCAACGTCGCCGCCCCCATCACTGCCAGCGCCATTACCGTCCCCCCTGCCGTCGCCGCCACCATGACCGCCAGCACCGCCACCAGGAACGCCAGGGCCGCCGCCGCCGCTGCCACCACCACCACCACTAGCGCCAGCGCCATTGCCGTCCCCGGTCCGCCACCGCGGCGCTGCCGTCTCAACCACCACAATCACCACCACCGCCAGCGCCACCACCCCCGCCGCCCACGCCACCGATTGCTGCTAGTGTTGTCACTGACGTCGGGTGGCCCGGCCGCAGGGGTGCTTTCATACGAGCTGCAACTAGGTCGCCTAGCCGTTTTAACCGGCTCATATGACTCAGTAGGGACAACTTGACGCTCCAGAGTCTCTGACCGGGTCCTACGTTTTGAGTCCAGACGATGGTTGAATTTCGTAATTAGTTTGATACCTAGTCGCTGGAAAAAAAAGTTTGGTGGCCGGTAGTTCTGGCCGACGATTTTGTTTTCTCCGGTCAACACCAGGCGAATACTGAAGCAGTACATTGATAAACTGACCGAGGACAACGCGTGATCTTTCCTTCGTGATTCTTGCCTTCTCGTTAGGCAGCCTGAATGTGTTGATGTTCAGGAGATACATGTTATCAACTTGACAGCTCTCGAAAGTGGCCAGCCGCACACTAGTGTATAAGAACGTGCCCAACAATCAAAGATATATGTTAATCAAAGATATATGTAACTGCATTATTTAGAATTATCTAGAACCTGCTTACTGGCAAAAATTGGTTTTTTTAGACCTCTCTACGTGCCCCTCCAATATTTATTCTGAGGCAACTGTAGATGCTTGAACAAGTTACCTGTTCGTGTACATACACATAGTATACGAAAGTGACTAAGTGCAAGCCATGCACTTCAGCGTTTTGGAGAGCCCTCATGTTTAGCAATCGCTGTGTGGTAAAACGCAGAGGATAAGGGAAGCGTTAATTACAGTAACGACGAATAGTCGCATGTAAACTAAGTGAATAGTCATGAATAATTTTTGAATTCACCACTTTTCTGTTCCTCTTCTGAAACCACTGCGTGCGTGAAACGGTATGCTTCACTAAAAGGAGGGAGGAATCAGCATCATAATCATCACTTTATACTTTAATATGTTGTTGCGATAGAGCCACCGGTGGCAAAAATCGAAGAGGATTTCGAGTAGTAACTATGCACTATGATATCTACGAACAAAAATTCGATTTTTTATTTATTTTTTTATTTTTTTATATGTAGATAGGTAGGTAGCTAAACAATTTCACCTGGTAGTGCGTAGTTATGCACAATTCATTTCATTCTGATTCAATACAAATATTTGCATCGATATTTTCTTTATTATTGTTTTGCTTTTTTTCTTCAATGTTTCTAAAAGCTTTTTTCCTTTCATAAATACTTACCATACTTTACTATCTCTCATTACATTAAATTCATAATTACACATCAAGAGTATTCTTCCCCATTTACTCTTAGCACGTTCCCGATGTATCTCCTCGTCACATCATCCCATGCCCAAATTCCCTTTGATTCCCAGTTTAATATTATTCTGCTCAATATTCCCTCTAGCATGCAAGTCATTTGTTTCATCTGCGTTGCGCTGGATCGCGATCCCAATCATTGTCCTTGGCGTTCATTTTCCACACTGCCCCTCCCTCCTTCCCGGTCGTCAACTTGCCGCCTGACATCACATTCTGCACCCAGGCAACCACGCCCCTTCCCACGCACTCCACCGGCGTGCTTGCGGTGAGAATATGACGTCACGCGAGCCGATACTTCTGTTTGCATGCGCTCGCGCTTAATTGCCGCGTCAAAGGAAGGGCGCGTCAGCGTCGCAGAGGCTTATTAATATCACCGCCACTTCATCTCGCGGCTCTAATAGAGAGTTGCCAACTCGGTTAGCACCGCCGCCTCACTCGCTTGGCCTCGCACCACTGGGTTCTCTGCAGCTCCCACCTGCGTGGTTACGTTGCACAAGCTCCCGCTCCGCCCAATCCCGCTCCGCCCAATCCCGCTCCGCCCAATCCCGCTCCGCCCAATCCCGCTCCGCCCAATCCCGCTCCGCCCAATCCCGCTCCGCTCAATCCCGCTCCGCTCAATCCCGCTCCGCTCAATCCCGCTCCGCTCAATCCCGCTCCGCTCAATCCCGCTCCGCTCAATCCCGCTCCGCTCAATCCCGCTCCGCTCAATCCCGCTCCGCTCAATCCCGCTCCGCTCAATCCCGCCTCCGCTCAACCCGGGCTCCGCCTGATCCTCAAGCCTGCCCAATCCCGCCCGCCCAATCCCGCTCCGCCCAGACATCCTGCCCGCCCAACCCGCTCCGCTCGATCCCGCTCCAGCCTGATCCTGCCTGCCCAACCTGGGCTCCGGGCCTGTCCTGCCCGGCCTAATCCTGCCTGGGCCCAATCCCGCTCCGCTCAATCCCGCTCCGCTCAATCCCGCTCCGCTCAATCCCGCTCCGCTCAATCCCGCTCTGCTGCGACCTGACCACTCCTTCCTCATTCATTTCCTTCCTGCCAACCTTCTGCTTTTCGTTTCGTCCCAAATTTGCTCAGCTCGTTTCATTTCATCGCCCATCCACTTTGAGCCTAACGCAGCCCAGTGCAGCCCCGACCAATCCTTCCGATCGTCGCCTATTCCATCCAATTCCAACCTCTCCCATCCCAGCCGCGTCCATCCCATCCTTGTGTCGCCCATCCCATCCCTGCTGCTCCCATCGCATCCGAACCGCACCCAGCCCAGCCCACCCTAAAGGCGGGCCCTACTCTTCTTCCCCACTCCGCCTCACCTCGCCCCGCCCCGCGCCGCCCCACTACGCCGCGCGCTAAGTGGTCCGTGCGAGGGCGCCCGGAGGTAATTGTTGGTGATGCGCGCCGTTTACTCGCGCCCTAGAGCGTGGAGTATGCGGCGGTTCCACAGACGCCCGCCAGCCTTTGACGCGGAGCGCTGCACGCGGAAACTATCGGCGCTAGGTACGAGGGCGAGTGGTGGGGGCAACGTGAGATGGAAATTCTTCGCAAACTCTTATGTGGTTTTGGCTTCAATAATTAAAACAATAACTTCATTTCGCTTTCGTTTCTTTGCTTTTCGTTCTGAAGAATATAAAATTATGAACTGCAAGATATTGAACACTGTTGTTTGATATTGCAAGATATTGAACACATCATTGTTTAAGAAAATAATTTTGTCTTATTGTTTACAGAATATTTTATTATTTAATAATACTTTTTATGAAGATAATTTCAGTAAATATTGTAATAAAGCAAACATAGCGTCTATTTTCCATCTCTTTTGAAGATTCTGGCTGTTTTTATTGACTAACAAAGAAGTTTTCTACAGCCACTTTTTATCAACAGCAGACACGCATGACAATGTGGCGAAGCGTCCTGGAGTTGCTCTTAGGATGATTTTGCTGCGAGGTATGTTTGAACAGAAGGATGGACAGACTTTCTTAAAGGAGCCTTTTCAAGATGAGTGGTGTGTTTTAAGATGTTAGAATGTAATGTTGAATGATCATCTATGTAAAATTAATATAACATATAATTATATATTAATCCTGAATACTAGTATTTTTTTACTTAATTCATAAATAATTTGACAGGATGAATACGCAACTGGAACTATAACACAAGCCTCTTTTTTCACAGCGTTTCAATCGTATCAGTTTTGATTTTCATTTGCCACGATGCCTTTGCTTGCGGCGGAGCTGTGCAAAATGCAGTCTCGTCATATAACCAAGCAGTGTTTGGAGGTGATCTGAGTCATTGTATATAAATATGTATCTATGCACAGTTGGTACTTATGGAATTATTAATAAATATTCTTCAGATTCCTCTGGAAAATTATGTTTGTGTGTTGTGCCTTAGAATTTTATATTAATAGTGTTGTTGTTACTGTTATATCGGGTGATCAGTTTCAAATGCAATCTACAGCAGAGAGAGGGAATTGCAGTGGCAACTATGTTTGAGCGGGTCAGATAGCGGCTGACGGTTTCAAGCAGGTTAACTGTCAGGAAGTCCGCTTAATCCCTTCTCCCCTAATGCCACCCAGAGGAGAGCAGGTGACCATCATGGCCACGAGATCAAAGAGAAAGGTAAGCGCCTGCTTGTTTGGCGTCGAAAGAATATTGTATTTATAAGAACAGTGATTTCTTCCTTAATTGATTAAAAGTAAAAAACAAAGCTCGCCATGTAAAATATTCGTCCAGGTACAATTAACAGTAAACTTGCGCGTTTTAGTTGTAACAAATATGCTCCAGAAATGTGTTTCATACTTTTCTGTTTTAAATAAATATTAATAAATTATAAATTCCAGATTCGCGGAACAAATTATTATTATTTTTATTATTATTAAAATAATGTTACATTAAAAATAAAAAGTCTCCGAATATCGGATCAGACGTCAGTGCATAATAATCGCTGATTAAATTGTCAGTGAAAGATAGCCAATGGTTGACGGTACATCACAGTATTGCTCTTCATCCCATTAACCCCATCTTAAGAAAAAATGTTTTGGAAATTCCTCGCAAAGGAAAGTAAGAAAGCTAATTTAGCAATTGGAATAGATGAAAAAACTATTTACTGTGAAGAATTAGTGTCAGAAACAAACGAACCTCACAAAAAATGTTCAAAATGCTCTTTATTATGTAACAAACAAGCATTAACTTCCTTGAGAACATTTGCTGTAAGCCGATGTAAAGTTTCTACGACAATCATGCGATTCGCTTCCTTGAGGTTTTTTTTTCTGCTCTTTGAGACCAGCAGGCTTGTTCGCATAAATTTTACTTTTGAGGCATCCCCAAAGATGAATATCCGGCGAACAAATCAAGCGAACGAAGGGGCCACAAACCCTGTGAAATTATTGTTAAAAAAACTCTTCCAGAAATTGTATTGTCGACTTGGCAGTATGTGATTTCGCTTCGTCCGGCTAAAACCAAAAATTTCTCTCATCCTTCTCAAGATGGGATACAAAATGTCTCAATATATTCTGGTACGTATCCGCCGTTACTGTTTCTTTGAAAAGCAACAGATCAATTAATCCGCGTCGATAAATGAGACACCATACTCCAATTTTTTTCTCAGACGTCTCTACTGTTTCCTATGGTCTCCCTGTGCCCCAGAGTCCACTATTTTGCTGGTTAACATATCCATACAGATGAAGCCAAATCTCATCACTAAAAACACTTTATCAAGTGTCTCAAGACCTTCGCTATCTATTCTCCGTAGCCAATTGCACTAATTCATACGAGCAGCCCGTATGGGAACCTTAAGTTCTTGAGATGTCTGCTACTTGAATACCCGAATTTTCATTTTTTTTGTAGCACAGTGCGCACTTCTATACGATAAATTACATTGCTGCTGAAGCTTCCGTAATCACTTTTCCGGGGAAGTTAAACGAACATCCCGAACTTTCTTTAGTTTTCACTGCGCTACGTGAGCACTGAATTTCGGCAATTGCGTTTCCGATCAAACACGTCCCCTGTCTCCCCTAGAACTCACTAACCGAAATAGGGTTCTGTTGTTCGGAATAGACTCAAATAAAAATGTTTCTTTGAAAGTTGCCTAGCACTCTTTGAAAGATTGCACTCGGAAACACTCCTCCGACACAAATCTGCACTGCTCTATGCTGAGGCGCATCGTTACTTAACTTGAAAATAGTGAATGATGACGAAGCCTGTTTTGCTTTGAGCAGGTATGACGCAGACCACAGGAAGGTCTCGGGTAAAAGGATGGGGTGGTGAGTGAAGGGATTGTCGCAGAAATGCAGTCAAAGGAGCTGTCCCAGAAGCAGTGTTGCAATTCTTTCACTTTTCTCTCAGGGACTCAAATAGTAGGGTTGCGTTTTAAACTGATCATCCGGTATTATTAGCCCTGAAGATGGAATTAAAGTATTCCTAATCGTCGGCAAACTGAAACGAGTTAATGCTTTAGTTTGTACCGAGACCAATTTCCATGGTCTGGATCATCGATAATCCACTTATGACGACGTGAATCTACAACGGGGTAAATAATTTACTATACTTAGGATTAATATTTATCAAAATTTCTTATATAAGGGCGCCGCAATAAGAGTATTTCTTTCGAAAAATCGTCGTATTCTGCGTAGCATTACAATACGTAAGAAGTGGGGAAAAATAAAAGTAGATTTCCTCTCTTCTTTCATTCTAAATTTACTCAAAAAATAACCCACTTTTCCGGAGAACTGGCAAATTGACTCTTCTTTATTTACAGGCAATTCCAACGAGAAGGGTTTGTTTTTAAGTGCAAACAAACTGGGAATTGACCCAACCGTTGTTTCCTCTAAACGAATTCGACCGTAGCGGGATATATATAAACACTCGCAGCATTTAAGCAACAATTACCTAGCAAACAGTTGCTGCTCGATACACGTCAACAAGCGAAGAGAGACTGTTGTTGTCCGAGGAAATGGAACGGAGGCGGTTGGGAAAAAAACGACACGGCTTAGCTTTGGGTGCGTATTATTCTGTGGTTAAAGACAAAACAGTTGGTTTTATTTTCATACTTTCAAGAGAGGAAAAATAGCGACCGCGTGGGTGTCAGTCGGAGACCGAATAATTTATGGTGACACTAGCTTAAAATGACACACAATTTGAAAAGTGATATTGAAAAACAAACCGGAAGAACCTAAAATTGTTTTGTTTCTTTGAATGAAAAACATTCTTGTATAATATTTCTCAAAATCAGTAGGAATACATTACTAATTTAGATTTGTGGATAAACGTATTAAGAAAGTATAAAATATAGTCGTACAGAAACACTGGTACACAAGCCTGGAAGTGTTCAGTTTTTCGTTAACTGGAGCGTTAAATCATAAGTTACAATGACCTGTTAGCTGTTTGTTTTTCTTACTGTCAATTGATGTATCCTTCTGCCATATGGCACAGAATCATCATGTTTCGTCGTTTTTAATTTTTGTCGTGTTTCAACAAGTGCTCAAATATTTTTTGCACTTCACTAAATTTGGTCAAGATGCTGTCTAAAAAGGAATGAAGAATACAAATGCCGAACGCGGAGGATGGTGAACAAAGAGCTAGAGCGGCTATTATATATATATATATATATATATATATATATATATATATATATATATAGAGAGAGAGAGAGAGAGAGAGAGAGAGAGAACTGTCTGAGGTGGCTCAATGCATCAATTGAAGTCAATGCAGTGACTAGGGGAAAATTCCGCAAGCCGACATGAAGGTCACCACTGGATATCGCCATCCAATTGGGGAAGATCACCTCTACCCCCATGATATAAATATGCACTACATTTTCTGACTAATGCCCACTGCAGTTACGTACCCGGAAACACCAATCAATGGATCAATTGAGAAATGTAGGAGAACTAAGAGGAAGGACACACGAACTGAGATAATATTGTAGCATAGTAAGCGTTGGGCGGGTTTGAAGTAGCATAGTAAGCGTTGGGTGGCTGAGAAATAGGCACAAAACGTTAGCGCGAGTGGGCGAGTGGGCGAGTGAAGGAAGAGAAAAAGAGATGCGCGTGCACCAACACATACTGAAACACGCACGTACGTAACAAGTACTGAGAGAGACAGGAAGGCTGGATTGTGAAGCAAAAACGGGGGAGAACGGAAGAGTAAAATGATGCTAAAAATAAAAATAAAAATCACTGACAGAGAGAACAATGAAGGCTCAATGGAATAATGTTTGAGCCCAAAAACTATTAAAACAGACTGCGTTTTCAAATTACGAGAGACTGGGAACATACCATAGAGAATAGAAGGTAAGTAGTGAAGACGAACAGTGTGAGTGAACGAACACAGGAGAAAGAGAAAAAGTGGGTGCGAAATCTAAAGGCGAGACAGGAATGGTGAAGAGGTGAATGCCGAACAGACAGAACTGAAAGCGAGATTAGGAAGGTAAGGAAGGACGGTGAACTGACTGCATGGGCCTCTAGAGTTTGGGGCGCCCGAGGTTGGTTGCAGAAGCGACGAGTGTGTGAGAATTTTGCCACCAAGGCAACTGCGCGTCGGGAGAGCGAATGCAGGGAAGGGCCGTATGTGGAGCAAAGGGCGACGGTTCAGCACGCGGGAGGGCAACCCGTGCTAAGCTCTCCCCTCTAGAACATAGTGTGAGGGAGGGAAATGCATGGAAGGAGGAAGAGGAAGGCAGGAAGGGAGAGGGAAGGGAGTGAGAGGAGGGGGAGTGAGGAGAGGCAAGGGAGTGAGGGTACTGAGAGGAGAGAGGGGAGGGAGGGAGGGGAGCTGAGGGGGCAGAGAAGGGGGAGGGGAGGGAGGAAGGGGAGTTTAGGGAAGAGAGGGAGGAACGGTGGGAGTGGAGAGGGCAGAGAGGGGAGGAAGGCTGGAAATGGTGGGAGGAACGGAGAGGACAGTGGAGTGGGATGGAGGGGAGGGAGGAAGGCATGATGGTATGGAGTGAGGGAGGGTCGAGCAGGGAGAGAAACATGGAGGCAGGGTGGGAAGGGGGAGAGGATGCGGGGAGGCATGAAGGCAAGCAGGGAGAGAGCCAAGCAGGCAGGGATGCAGAGAGGCAGAGCGGGGCGGGGCGGGGCGGGTGGGGCAGGGCAGGACGGGGAGGGAGGAGGCAGGGGTGGGGCGGGGAGGCAGGGCGGAGGCAGGGCGTGGCAGGTGGCAGGGCGGGGGCAGGGCGGCGGGGCGGCGGGGAGCAGGGCGGGGCGGGGCGGGCGGGTGCTGGGCGGGTGCAGGGCGGGTGCAGGGCGGGTGCAGGGCGGGGTGCAGGGCAGGCGGGGTGCAGGGCAGGGTGCAGGGCGGGGTGCAGGGCGGGGTGCAGGGCGGGGTGCAGGGCGGGTGCAGGCGGGGTGCAGGGCGGGGTGCAGGGCGGGGTGCAGGGCGGGGTGCAGGGGGCGGGGTGCAGGGCGGGTGCAGGGCGGGTGCAGGGCGGGGTGCGGGGTGCAGGGCGGGGCAGGGGGGTGCAGGGCGGGTGCAGGGCGGGGGTGCAGGGCGGGGTGCAGGGCGGGGTGCAGGGCGGGGTGCGGGGGTGCAGGGCGGGGGTGCAGGTGCAGGGCGGGTGCAGGGCAGGGTGCAGGGCGGCGGGGTGCAGGGCGGGGCAGGGGGGGTGCAGGGGCGGTGGGTGCAGGGCGGGGGGCAGGGCGGGGGCAGGGTGCAGGGCGGGGCAGGCGGGAGGCGGGGCGGTGCAGGGGGGGGGCAGGGCAGGGGGGCAGGGGCAGGGGGCAGGGCGGGGGGGGCAGGGCGAGGGGGCAGGGCGGGGGGCAGGGCGGGGGGCAGGGCAGGGGGCAGGGCGGGGAGGGAGGCAGGGGAGTGACCAGGGTGGGGCGGGAAGCAGGGCGGGGCGGGGGGCAGGGGAAGAAGGGGGGTGACCAGCGCGAGGGCGGTGCAGTGGCCCGGCGCGGGTTTCACAGGCCATTGGATTCTTTTTGTTTTTGCTGTTTTTTTCGCAGTTCAATCACAACGAAACGCGCGCTTTTATTTGCGAAATTGGCGGCTGCGGCGGCGCGAAATTCGGGCGTGTGCGTGCGTCCAACTGCCCCCCTACACACAGACACACACGCGTGCGTGCACGCAGCCATACGCAGCCGCGTGTGCCCTTGCGGACCGTCGCCCACGCTCGAAAGGATGATGGGGCCCCCCATCCCCCGTGGGGCGAACGCAGGGAAGGGCGCGGGAGCGCAGCGAAGTTACAAGTTCTGCGAGGATTTTTGTTTCGGAAAATAATTAATGACTGCGCATCATTTGTGGTGGGCGCTGCGAAATAAAATCTATCATGTAATATGCATTATTAGTGAAATATTCGACTTTGTTACAAGTAGTAAAAAACTGAACTGGGCAGGAAAATTCTGAATTATTGTTTAATTTGATTTGATTACTTTAGTTCACATGTTCTTTTCGTTCTTCGAATGCGTTTGATTGTATTTTAATCATTTTAAAAGAAAATAATTTAAAATAACTAACAAAGTTCTGTTCTGAACTCGACATGTCCGTCATTTTGATACGGATTTTTTTCTTTTTTCAGAGATTCAATTTGAACTTAAATAAGAATATATTAACTTTACGTGGTAAATATATTCAATTAGATAAATCTGAATTAATTAATGAGGAACCTGAGTATTAAACATTCATATTTTCCTCCTTTTGGAATTCTAAAAACAGGATTACAAGAAGTCAGAAATTATTGTGAATAATTGATACTCTCCTGAATTGTGTATACAAAAACAAGAATACTTTAACTCTCACTCAGGACAAGAAATCGTCCAGATCATTTAAAAAATACCTGAAGTTAAAAATACAGGTAAGTATTGGTTATCAGATAGATTCATTACAATCTCATTTCTGAAATATAGCATGTACATCATAAGGTGCACTCATAAGGTTATAAGAAAAGACAACAATAATAACCGAGGTTGGTGATGAAATCTGAATAAGACTAATGGCTGGTATAATAAATTTAAAAAAATATTTTTAATATAGGATTAATATTTATACCACTTTGATTAAACAATAACTTAATAATTTATAGTTATAATCATCACATTAATGACGTGCTTCCAATTAAAATAAGCTCATTCCATTAGCTAACATTTTCCACGTGAAATCAAAATCTTTTGGTGTTTATAGATATGAATTATTTATAGATTTACTTTAATTGAGAATAATCAATTTTTTAACTCTATCCCTTGATGAAGTTATGAAGGACAACCTAAATTTAGAAAAAAATAAATAAAAAACAATGTTAATATTCCAATGAGCTGACCTCCGATATTATTTCTGTCACGGGTCAGCTATTATTTAAATCACGTATGCTTTCTTATAAATGTAATACTCTATAATCCTTCCAAAAACAATTGAAGATAGTATCAGTCATTAGCATAAGTAGATTAAAATCTAATGATCAATGAGTGTACGGGAGCTTCATTATTACGAAGAACTCATGACAGGAAGAACCAAAGAGTGGCACAACGAAACTATGATTTTAATTTTAAATTTCTTTGGAAATTATTTATTTTAAACAAGGCGTATTTGGTGGCAAATGGACTTAAACCATTCACCAATTATTTCAAGTCGAATGCTGTGGAGTCAATTCCTTGGTGAAACTAGGAAGTTTTCTGTAGATGTGGCTTGATTGACTCTTTGTACCACCACTACATTATATAGTCTATCTCAGTCATCAGAATGATTTACATGCAATGACCATCATACCGTTCATGAAGTTGAATAAAAAGGTAATTTCCCACTGTAATCAGCTGTCAAGGAAAGAAAAGTGTATGTCTCCTCCATCCATTACGCTCAGATTTGAGTTAGCAGTCATCAGCGCCTCTGTTTTAGGCTCGTCTTAGATATAATTAGCCTAAATTTTCAATACTACCGCAAATGAGTGTTTGATGTAACATTCAGGTGATTGCATCGAGAGACTAATTTGAATACCATTAAAGCAAAGTCTGAAAACATTGCCTTAGAACTTCCGGTCTCCGTAATTGATCATGTATTTGTTAACTGGATTTGTATTACGTCCTCATGCGAAGATGGTATAAAATAATAAGTAAAGTTACAAATTAATAAAAGTTTTGGTGTCCTCGTAAGAAATATTACTGAAATCGTTGCAGATTATATTCTGATTCCTTATGGCTATTTGTGATTTATGAATGGTAATAAATTGAATATTTGGGAAACTTCAAACTGTGATATTTCTTGAATACTACTGTAATATATTTTTATTTTAAATCTAAATATTTCGAGTGTTATTATTAGTTGGCAAAATAGAAAAGTTTCACTAAAGATGTAGGAGAGTATAGCTTTCTAAATTTTTCCCACATAGATTCGCAATTATATTCAGTATATTAATGGTTAATAAAGTGGAGAATAAACTTATTTAAGGTTTTTATACATATTTATATCCAGAAGGTGACTACATGGAACTGACGTGCTTCAGATTTATGAAGGTAGACACCTAACACATACGGCGTGGATTTCATCTCATGGACCTCCACGCAATAAGTTTTTAAGTCATTGACAGCAATGACTCAATGACAATGTTTAAGATACAAACCTCCGCAAAAGTGTAACAACACAGATGACTCTTTCATTTTTTCTTTATGTTTTTATTATCTTTATTTTATACTACTTTTTTAAAGTTCAGAAATGTTCTAAAGTGCTTTTTTCCTTCTCTCACCATTTCTTTTAGATAAAATATATTTTGCACATTGCTCAGCTATTTCTGAGCAAAAAAAGGATACCATACATATTATTTTTTATTAAATAATTGTATTCATTCAGTATTGTGAATTTACCGTCACACATTGCTGGTTTGTTTGGTACTATTCGGGGACATAAGTAATCCTATTTAGAGTCAGAAAGATATCTTTTGTAATCAATGAATTGGGAGCCACAAGAATCTGATATTACAAAAATATACATTTTTCTACAGAAGAATTTAATATCTGCAGAACATGATACATGAAGATCACTATCTTCAGGCAGTCCATTCAACGGTTTAATGTGCCGACTTTCGCCAAGAGCTAAAAGGCACGAAGCAAGAAGAACCTGCATGCATGTTATCTGAAGTATCATTCAAGGATATTTGCAGAGAGTATCAATAAAAGTATATGAAATTGAAATGAATCACACTATTTATTCAACCAATAAATTTTTACACTGTCTGTTACTATCCATTTTTAAATATCATTGATTAGCTTCATATTCTGTGATTCGCCGATGAGATCATACATTTAGTAAAAAGCAACTTCTGTGCTTACTCACAATCTGTAAAAGAGTGCATCACTTCACAACGCATAAAGAACTTGCTACTGAAAATATTGTGACAAATAAGTCCTCTTGCTTCTTTGAGACCTGAATTATTACTTTATTAAATTATTAAATTTACTGCCAATTTATCATGGATTTGACACACAACACACACTCATTACCTGTTGCACGTGTACGTGTGATTCTATACAGAACCATGATTCCTGGAAGTTCTATTGATTGGAATCAATTATTAAATTGACGGCAACTACTATGAATTATCGACCTTTTTCAACAATAAAAATGTAACATTTATTCTTATAACCTA
Source organism: Teleogryllus occipitalis (assembly GCA_011170035.1). Lineage (NCBI taxonomy): Eukaryota > Metazoa > Arthropoda > Insecta > Orthoptera > Gryllidae > Teleogryllus > Teleogryllus occipitalis. Next base: position 13,452 of record BLKR01003877.1, read on the forward strand.
TACATTACAGTTCTGTCAAATTTATATGAATTACTTTCACTTTCAACATTGAAACACCGTACGGGTTTTGCTATAGTTTGTAAGCTTACGTTCGTAACCTTGATCGATGGCTTCTCGGCTGACTAGGAGAATATTGTCCTTGGTGTGCCAATTTTTGCGTACTTTCCTTAATTTTAAAAAAATGTTGGAAAAATGGAAATTTTACGCGAATGGCGGAGCAAAATATCTTCACTATCACTTACGACCATTTCTAGACTCAACACACATTCCAAATACTTTCCAAATACGAAAATGTTCCACACAGCGCTCTGCATTGAACTCACAGAAAGAATCGCCACAAAAGGCACTTTTTATATGAAATTTCTGTCCCTTTCCCGTGTAAAACGATCAGCAAACCCCGTGCGTATTCCAGATTTCCGACAAGGGCCCGCGCGAGGGGCCTCAAAAGCCTTCACTATCATTTCCGGCCGTCGAGTGCACCCACCCTGCCCGTGTCCTTTATTGGGCGCCGCATCGTTGAATCCTGCCGGCCCGGCGGGCCGAACGCCGGAGAATCGAAAAAAAAGCTCACGCGAAGATGCGATAAAAATACTCTTTGATACCCGCTCCAGCACGCTCCTAAAAAGGCCAATACGGCATGAACGCTTGCGCGCAACTGAACGTGGACACGGGGATGGGGAGGGAGGGAAGGAGGCGAGTGTGAGGATGGGGAAGGTATGGATGGTGGTGGGGGAGGGGACGGAGACAGTGAGAGCGTTGGTAGGAGCGGAAGTCGGTGCGGGGTCGATGGGGATGGTGGAGGGCGTGGGGCGGGACGCGAATAAGGATGTGAAGTGGTGAGTGGAGCAGGAAACTGAAGTTCGCGTGAAAGAGAAGGCGTGATGCGGTGGTTAGTTAGAGCGCGGCGAGGGCGCGGGTGAGGGCGCGGGTGAGGGCGCAGGCGAGGGCGCGCGCAAGGTGCGGGGGAGGGCGAACCGAGAGCGGGCGAGGGCCAGAGCGAGGGCGAGTGAGGGCCGAGGGCGAGGGCCAGAGCGAGGGCCAGAGCGAGGGCCACAGCGAGGGCCAGAGCGAGGGCCAGAGCGAGGGCCAGAGCGAGGGCCAGAGCGAGGGCCCGAGCGAGGGCCCGAGTGAGGGCGAGCGAGGGCGAACGAGGGCGAGCGAGGGCGAGCGAGGGCGAGCGAGGGCGAGGGCGCGCGCAAAGGCGTGGACGAGGGCACGGGTGAGGGTGCGGGTGTGGGCGCGGGTGATGGCGAGGGCGGGGGAAAGGGCGCGGGTGAGGGCGAACCCGAGGGCGAGGGGTGAATGGAGGCGAAGGAAATGCCGAGGACTGAGAGGAAAGCAGACGCTAAAGGAGGCGGAGTCTGGGACGGTGGCAGGGACGAAAATGGTTAGTTGACCCAGGCGGTATAATCGCACTTCATTGCTCTTGCTTGGCCCGTTGCTTTTTTGTTCTAATTGACGAAGCCCCGTGTCAACCGTTTTCATTTTTATCGCTCATTTCTCTCTGTTCAAGGCTATGGAGAGTTCAAAAGAGTGTCCCCAAGTATGGTTAACTATTTCGAAAAATTTAATTTCGTTATATTTCCTTTTTCGTATATTTTACTGTATATAGTGTTTCAGAATAAGTGTTAAAAACGTCTATGACATTTATAGGAACCCAAAATGATCCGAAAAATGCATTACAATTCAATGAAACTGCTCTTCTCACATATTGAATTTACTTCTGAAAAACCGTTTGTAGTACCTCTGAACTCAGTCCATATTTTGATGACGTTTGTACAATTGAAACATCAATATTTACCGTTCCTAAAGTGCATCATAGGTACTTTACTTTACTTATTTCTTCACAATAGGATAGAAAAATGTGTTTGTTGACTCCAGTTTATATTTTTGCTGATAGTCGTCTGAACTAAAGGTGTGGCAATCGTTTTTATCTGATCAACTGGGACGAGCGATATTTATAATGCATATTTCATTCCGCTGCGAGCAGTCGCACAGTACGGAGCTCCGCGCTCAGCGCTGCGCCTCGTCTCGTAATAGTGTTCTGTGCCAGTGTAAGATAAAGTGCTACAATAATAGTGTTCATTACCACTTCTAACTGCGGGCGCTAATATTGTCAGCAATTAGTGCAACATTTTCATCAGACAACGCTGGCATACGCCAGTGTATCGCAGATGCCCTCGCCCAGGTCTACCCGGCCGAGGGCGAAATGGAGGTCGGTTTCCCAGAAGGCGACATCCGTGAAACATCACTGCAACATATTCCAGATCATCTACTACAACATCATCTAGAACAACAGTTACATCAACCCCCTTCACAGCAGCCTCACATGCTAAGTGGACCAACCGCACCTCCACTTACCGACCAACATCGTTGGCAGCCAGGAGGCCGCCTCAACAGACCTCAGCACGATGTCGCAACCTTCATCATCAGTCGTCAACACCAGAAAGAGGTCAGTCAGTGACAGTGAAATTCCCATCGAAACAAAAAAGAAAGGTGTAATCTCGAGTAACTCTAACGAGAACTCTAATCAATCCAGTGGTCTAGAATACAATGTACCCGTCGGGAACAGATTCGGAGAACTCGCTAATATAAATCCCAACTCTGAAGATAATCGGTTCGAATATTTAAATGTAAATACTGACGATCACTCTTCGCAACCAGCCAAAATTCCTCCAATCTTTGTGGCGGACGTAACCAGTGTTCGCGATCTTATAATCGAACTTAAATCTAACGTCACCAACAACTTCATCACAGACGTGAAAAATAACAAAGTTAAGATCAATGTCAATAACCCCACGGACTTCCGTAAAATAATCAAATATCTCATACATACCCATCGTAAATTTCATTCATTCAAAGATCCATCAAACAAAAAATTTTCTGTCGTATTCAAAAACATTGAACAATCAATAACAGAACCGGAAATTTTGAATGACCTACAGCAACGCTTCACTTCAATAATCAGAGTCACCAGACTTCAAAAAGATGGCCTTCCAATCCCAGTAGTCGCCGCGGAATTCAACGGTTCTGAACCAATAGAAACTATATTAACCATACATCAAATTTGCAATCATCGTGTTAGAACCGAAAGACGCAAAAAGCATAAAGGCCCCCTCCAATGCCAAAGATGCCTTGACTACGGTCATACCAAAAACAATTGTAACCACTCCATCACGTGTGCCTTCTGTGCCGCGAACCATTACTCTGTGCTCTGCCCTAAGAAGAACGAATCTCCGGTGTGTGCGAACTGCAACGGAAATCACAAGGCCGACATAAGAAACACGAACTGCACCTACTACAAAGAGATCTTAGATAGGAAAAGTACCTCTAAAAATAAAAATAATGAAAATCCACCAAACTCCAATGCTACTCCTCCCCTCCAAAATCAATCAAGAGGCCATTTCCCACCACTGCCGCAATCCCAGCCTATTCAAAACTTCACCCATATTTCAAACATGAACAAACCACCTCCTAGCACATCGCAAAACACCCAAAATTCCAATCATCACACGGCCCATTCCAATAATATCCAATACAACCACCCAATAATCACCACTATAATTAACTCCATCACCTCCTGCATTATTAATTTCATCAACTCTCTTATCCCATCTATAATTAGTACTATTCAGAACTCTGTGGCCGAATATCTAACCAACAATGGCAAATAAATCCCAAAACAATGTAACCATTCTAAATTGGAATGCAAACTCAATCACCAACAAAAAAACTGAATTTGTACATTTCCTTCATCACTACAACGTAGATGTAGCTTGTATCACCGAAACGCACTTGAGCAGAAAAAATAAATTATATATTCCCAATTACAATGTATATAGAACTGACAGAATCGAAACCAAAGGCGGCGGTGTACTCATCGCGATCAAATCTACTCACACGCATAACCAGGTAACTCTTCCGGACACACCAGGCTTAGAAACTATAGCAGTCTCAATAATAATCAACAATAACTCTTTGAAGATCATAGCTGCATACAAACCTCCCTTGACAAAAATAATAAATACAAACCTCCAAAATCTATTTAACCTCAATGATAAAGTTGTGCTATTAGGTGACCTCAATGCCAAACACAGTAACTGGGGATGCCAATCCAACAACCAAGATGGTAAAACACTAGCCCAATTAGTAAACAATGCCAATATTAAAATTCTCTCCCCGAGTGAACCTACTTACTACCCACAAGACCGTTCGCGCAAACCAGACATTCTCGACATTGGTCTAACCAACACAAACCTTAACTTCCATTTATCGGTAATATTCGAACTTGACTCTGACCATATACCATTTACTTACTTCGCAGCAAATGTCACCTCAACATGCCCCTGTATCTAAACCGAACTCACTAAAAATTAACTGGAGGAAGTTCACCGAAACAATAAAAAGTACAGTACCCAAAATAAAAATACTAAATACTCCCCTTGAAATAGATCAATCCGTTAATTTTCTAACTGACCTCATCAACACAACCATCCAAAATTCTCAGTTGACTACCACTCCGAATACAGCCTTCAAACCCTACAATAAATTACCCTCAGGCATTTTAAACGCAATAACTGTAAAGAATAAGACTAAAAGACTCTGGGCTCAGCTAAGAACACGAGAATTAAAGAGAGAACTCAACCTAATCTCCAACGTGGTCAAACGACTTATCAGAAATCATAACAGCGAACAATATCATACAATCACTCAACACCAGTAATAACACATTATGGCAATTCACTAAAAAAATTCTCAAGAAAAAAAAACACGGTCCCTCCTTTAAACACAACGACAGGCAAGGCCTTATCCTCACTTCAGAAGGCAGAAGTGCTCGCCACGCATTTCGAAACCACATTCTGTGAGAACACGAACGTCCACCCGCAACATAATAATATTCTACAAGCTACAAAATTAAACTTCTTCGGTCCGTATCAGAGAATAAATTTCTCATCGCCCATTGAAATTGCTAAAATCATAAAAAAGCTTCCTAACAAAAAAGCCCCAGGTCACGACAAAATAAACAATTTGGCATTAAAAAAACTACCACCAACGGCAATTGCGTACTTAAATAACATATTCAATTCTTGTTTCAGAATCGGATATTTCCCCCATAAATGGAAACCTGCAATCATCATTCCCATAGCAAAGCCAAACAAAACCCCATCAAACCCCGAGAGTTACCGCCCAATCAGTTTATTAACAACCCTTTCCAAAATATTCGAGAAAATCATATTGCGAAGACTGAAAAACCACCTATATTCAACCAATGCTATCCCCAAGGTACAGTTTGGATTTACAGATAAAATCTCAACGCAACACCAGCTATTAAGAATTTCAGAGTACATTTATTCCGCTTTTCAAAAAAAACACCACTCCATAGCTCTATTTATTGATATTACACAAGCTTTCGACCGAACTTGGCACCAAGCTCTTTTATATAAACTTATCCAAATAGGCACTCCACAATACTTAAAATCAATAATAATACATTTCTTAAGCAATAGAACTTTCTCAGTTAATGTTAACAACCATTTATCCAACCCAAGGACAATAAACGCTGGACTCCCCCAAGGCTCTCCGTTATCACCCACCCTATTCAACCTCTATGTCGCTGACCTTCCCACACTTAATAAAATTACTATTGCTCAATTTGCCGACGACACAGCCATTTTTGCCTCCGGTACAACCCTCACTGAGTTAAGAACCCACTTACAACTTTATCTAAATATGATAGACAGCTGGGCCGCTAAATTTAAAATTCAACTAAATCCTAACAAAACCGCTGCAAAAATATTTACTTTAAGACCCCACTCTCCCCCACTTCCTCTCACTCTAAATAACAAAACAATAGAATGGTACCCCTCCAATAAACCTGTAAAATATTTAGGCTTGTATCTTGATACCAAGCTAACTTAGGGAAAACATATAAATGCCAAAGTGACCCAAGCTAAAATAAAACTAGCACAACTACGACCACTAATTTACAGAAACAGCTCAATACAATATAAATCAGCCATAGCAATTTACAAGACAATTTTAAGACCATTAATGTTGTACGCCAGCCCAATTTGGATCAATTCTGCTAAAACTAATATCCATAAACTACAAGTCCTGCAAAATAAGTTCTTAAGAATAGTTGCTCATGCCCCATGGTATATAACCAACAATCAACTTCACAACGAATTTAATTTGGAACCCATTGAACAATACATCACTTATCTGGCCACCAACTTCTATCATAACCTATCTCAAATCCCAGCACTATCACCATTCAAACTAGCCAAAAACCCCAATTACCAAACACGAATCAGAAACATCCATATCACATATTCCTAAAAAAATTTGCAGATTTAGATCCGGACTGAGGACCCGAAAAGGGATTTCCAACCCCTTGTAATAGTATGTAAGATTAGATTTAAGGTTAGCATGTAAGTCTGTAAATACATATGTATAGTTATTTTTACTGATCTATGTAAATTCTTCAAAAAATTAATAAATTTAAAAAAATGCATATTTAACTCGTGATTGATTTTCTTCTGTTCTAGATTTCATTTGGAACGTAAATGAATATTGAAATAGAAACAACAAAGAGGTAGGCTAGATTGGTTTAATTTTAATCGAAGTTTTAATTAGTGTTCCAATATGCCTAGCTTGTATGATCACATTTTGTGCTTAGACATTTACGTGCACTTAAAGACGTTTAGAAAAATTTCATACAATTCTATCTGAAGTGAAGTTACCAAATACCAGCTGTTTTGCTTCGCTTCATGGTATTTATTGTAAGATATGATCAGGTTTTGTTCTTAAGTATAAAATAATCGTGTAAATTAGTGTTGTCCTACATTGCCAAGACAGAATTTCATGCGACCTTTAGATGGGACGACTAAATTTAAGTTGACAGAACCGTCGACGCTCTGTATGCATAAGGTATAATGTATGTATAAGGTAACATGCCATAATAAATGCTTCAAGTCCGTCCACTTAAACTCACACCCCTAAAGAAGCACCGCTCTGGAGGAGTCCCACGCATAACACTGAAGACAGCACACTATCATTTTAAGCAGGGTTGCCATTGTCCTTTTTTTGGAGGACACGTCCTCTTTTTTAATATTCTCCTCCTGTCCTTCCTCCTTTTTTAAATTTATATGGATTGTCCTCCTTTTTGTCCCGTTGAATTGAAAATAATACTTGCTCAATTTTAAAGTAATTTAATTCATTAAATGAACCTTCCGTCTTGAATAATTACATTTTTATTCAAATAAATGACCTGCATAATAAATCATTAGGCTTATTGTGGTTTAAAACTTGATTATTGTTAGGTGGATAACGAAGGTGAGTGCGGGAGCGAAGCTATCGAATCGGAAGCTTTCGTTTTTAATTATGCAAAGTCTAATTTTTAAAGACTCTTAAGAGTTTGAAATTGTTTAGTACATTTCCTATACATCGTGGAGAATAAAAATGTAAAATGTCATTTTCATTGAAATATCCTCCTTGTTTTGGTAAAATGTCCTCCGTTGGGAAAGTTTTTTTCTGGAAACCCTGTATTTACGAGTTCCAGTCTCGAATTTTCAACTATATCTAAATAGCGAGGCCTTCAGCTGCTGTCTGAAGCAGCATTTTAGCGGCCAGCTGCCCTGATCGGCCCTGATCGCAGTCCGTGGTGATACTGTGGTTTCGATCGATGATGATGATTGTGTCTCGTCAACATATTATATGGTTGCTTTAAAAATTTATCTATGACTAGAAGTGGTTTCCAGAAGAACATTCCAGAAACGTGAACAGCCAGCCAAACTATTCAACATTTCTGGATCAATCAACAACTTTCAACTTTATTATTCACAACCCAATTACTGGATCAACTTCTAAATCAATTTTAATAAAACACATAATCAAAAAATTAAAGAATAAAAATAAACTTAAAAACCAATTTTTTTATTATTAAACTTAAATATTTTTATTAAATTATTTTATTTATTTTTAAACCAAATTATTTTGCGGTCCAAAAGATCTTGGGGGCATGCCCCCCAAAAATTCCAGAAACGTGAACAACCAGCCAAACTATTCAACATTTCTGGATCAATCAACAACTTTCAACTTTATTATTCTCAAAATCTCTTAAAAGTAGATAAAATCTTAGATCAGCGAAACATTAAATACAGTAAAGATATATATTTTTGATACTATAAAATAATTATGGCTGACCCAGAACCATTTAAGAGATGGTTAAAGAGAAACAGTTTGAGAACATTGTTAACATGAGGTGATAAAATTCGCATTCTTGCACACAGTCGCTCGAGCTACATGACGTCACAACTTTACTTTTTCGTTGTAGATGCAAACGTATTATATTTAATTCATTCTTCACTATTGAAAGAACATTAATTATTCAAATTTAATATCTTCATAATTAATGAATTTTAAAATTAAGTCAATTTAAATATCCGATCTATTTTTGTAAGTTACATCTTTATTGGGAAGTTAAATAAAATTATTTTTTTCTTCGAGGGAAGAACAACATGGCCTACACGTCTCTATAGACAGTTAGTGACATTTAGTTGTGCTTATACGAATACCCGATAGACTTCCACGATTTTGATAATTTATTAAAATATGAAGTTAAAAGTTTTCATTTATTCAAATAATTTTTTCAATCATTTATAAAGTAAAGTGCCTTGTTGAAGATGAGTGATAATGAAAGATTTGAACCCGTATAAAGGCATCTTAACTAAAAAAGGAGCGCTGCCTTTAAAAATATGACCAATCGTATGTATGTATGTATGTATGTATGTACGTATGTATTTGGCGTTTTTGGGTCGGTAGTCCGACTTTGTCGGCTAGCTAGCGGTGTCCCTCATGCCTGGGCCTAATTAAATTCCCATGCTTGAGGGTAAGAGCGACCTGAACATATTTTCTTCACCGTAACTAGTAAGATCCGCCTGCTTGAGCTTTTCTCCGTCACAGAGCTACAGAAACTGGGACGATTTTAAAGGAAAGCTACCACTATTTTTGCCTCGACCGGGAATCGAACCCGGGAACACCGCACAGGAAGCTAGTACGCTGCCCATGAGTCATTCCAGAGGCCCGATTTATTATAATATTAATAATTTATCATAAATTAGAGAATTTTTTAGCTACACATTTCCCTTTGTTTAATAGTGTGTCAATGAATTGTTCTAATGGCTTTATATCTAATAAATGACATAAATAATACAAGTGAAAGTCTTTTTAAAACGAACTACGCTATCCAGAGTCACCTCTTTAAAATATTACATCATACGCAAATTCCCTTCAGCACAAAACGAAAGGCAATAAACATCCTATTCCATGTCTCATGAAGAACTGTTATTGCTACCCCGACTGCAAAGTGGAAAAAACCCATTTGTCTAAGATGATAAAGTAACATAACGAAAATTGCTCCCTTCTTCCGAGAACTTCTTTCTTTTGCTAGTAATAATTTCAACGTCCTCGATATAGCCATCTCAAAAATAGAACGACGTTGCTTCAGGCACAATGCTTGAGATGGAAACGTACACCCGCTTCTATCTACACATCTTTTTTAACTGTTTTTCCCCTCCAAAAGAACGAGTACTCGGTGAAGTCTGAAGCTCGCACAGTTTGCAGATAGAGACAGCACTCCGGGAAATCTAATGTTTTGTCAGACAATTGAAGGATGTTTCTGGAGTTGCCAACTCGCGCAGTTCGGCAATACCAATATGAGAAAATAAACTCTGCAATTGTCATTTGCTGTTGAGGTCCCCGGCAAAGAAACGTCGGCTTTCGAAGTTCTGCTCCATATCCCTTCATCCAGCTAGAGGACAAATACTAGTGGACTAGTTTTTTTGTCCCGCTTCCCGCACAGTAAAGTTTCTCCAAAGGCACATATTTTTCTTGAAACAGCTAACGTTCATCACGTAAATATGTGTTGCACAAACAAGCACGTATTGCCAATAAATATTATCACTATTCAGATAATGAGAAGCAATAAGATATTTGATATTATAAGCAAAAATATATTTTAGTATCAAGCAAACCTATATAATTATTCCTTCAATATACTTTGAATAAAATGATTATATTTAAACACAACAGTACTCCAAATATTAAAATGCCTAAACAGCACGTTCATCTTATTAAATTGATGACAAAATTCACCTAGAAATGTGAAAATATTACCTCTGTTCGAAGGTGTTTTTTTTGTTCTTTTTTAATAGTTTTTATTTCCTTGTTCGACATTATTATGCCTTTCAAGGGTTTTTATGATACATAGTATACAATTTTATGTAATTACATTTCATCATGCATGAATAATGGTAGAAAACTAATATTTACAATATAAACAATAACAACTAAGGATACCCAGGAAGGGTCCTTCAGAAAAATGCACTCAGTATTTGAATTAAAAACATAAATATTTAATTTAGAAATGTTGAAACCTGCTTTACAGCTAATTAAGGAGGATGTAGTAGGTCTTTAGAATATCTTGATTTTATTCGTGGAAAAAGATTGGCTGATTTACCTAGAGTGTACAAAGGAGTGGCTGGGTAAGATGAAAGAGAAGAGTATAAATTAGAAGAAAGTTTTAGAATCCAAGTTTTCAGAGGTTCTATAGATAGTTCTTTTAAAATTTGATCATTTCTGATATACCATGGAGCTTTTAAAACCTTTCTTAAAAATTTATTTTGTAGTACTTCCAGTTTTTGAAGGTTGTTTTTAGCGGCACCTCCCCAAATTTGGCAGGAATAGGTCAGTGAAGGTCGTATAATGTGTTTAAATATTATTAATGCTGAGTCTATTGATAATTTTGATTTTCTATTTATGAATGGATACAATTTTAATACTTTTATATGTGTGTTATTAGCTATTGACGTTATGTGTTTTTTTCAGGTTAATTTGGTATCTATTTGAAGTCCAAGATATTTAACAGGAGTTGTTCGAAGGTAACGTGAAAAATGTAACATGAGGTGGAAACTTGAGGGGAAAGAAAACATTCACACTTATATTTTGATGAACAAATAGCATGATAAACAGCACAAGGCTTTTATTGAATTTAATCGATTAAATAAATTAATATAATATCGGAAGTTGCGCCTTAATACGTGATTTTCGCCAATAACTAGTCAAATTGCCATAATATAGTTCATTCCCTTTTTACGTATTTTACTGACCACGACAATTGTGGAGAAGAATTTTGTACATGGTTGCTAGTGCTCATTACCAACCAGAGTGCAATTACACACATGCGACTTATTGCTTTATTTTACATTCCCAAACACATAGACAAATTTCAAGATTTATTATGAAACAATTATGTTGAGATATTCTTCTCATTTTTTTCTTTGACACTGAAATCAAAGGCTGCCATACTAATTCACAAAGTGCTACCTCATCACAGGCTTTAAACATTATTTAATAATTTCGCTTGTATGAAAGCCAAAAAAATGTTTTCTTTATAACCTTTGCTATTAGATTCCAATTAAAGATGATAATACATATCATCATGTATTTACCATATTGAACATTAATTTAAGCTAACAGTCATCTTACGTGTTACATTTTTATTAAACCGTTCATTTCTTTTGGCTGAGGGAATTCGTGTTGTATACACAAGAGAAGAATTCAAATGAAGTAAGCAGGTGTGAATGACATTGCAAGTAAGTTCCAGACAAGGATCGTACTCAAACGAGTAATTTCATTGCGGGATTAAAAGAGATCACACGTAGGAAGTTGAGGTTGTAGTCTCCGGGTCTCCAGCATCAGCAGCGAGCGACAAACATTTAATGCTGAAATTCGCACAACGTTGTGACAGGTATTGACAGATTCCCTGCAAAACCGCAGTGCCCCATTACCATTAACCAGCAAACAAACAGGCGACATGTAAATTATTGCGAAGCAATTAACGTTTCCATTACAAACTAAATTTCGAGTGATCATTATTAGTAAACATACATTTTTCCCAGTGTAGTAAATAATTACGAAATTATTTGATATAATTAAACTGACATGCTTTTTTCCTTTGAAAATATATGGCGTAAGCTTTCCCGGCACCGTGGAAACACGTGTGGCAACCTGGTTAATTTTGGTTCACGTGTCCGGACGCGCTTCCGTGAAATTGCTAAGGGGATCAGTGACGTCTTTTACGCCGCAACAGACGTTGGAACACGTATTATAGAATAATCGATTGAAAGCTCTGTACATTAGCACCCTTACTGCGTGGTTTCAGTGTAATATGTTTTATTCAACCAATAAATATTTCTTAAAATCCTATTAAAATGCGTTATATTTCTCTAGTACAATTTACGTTCTTATGAATTTTATCGTTTTTCAATTCATCTCTTCCCTGCAACTTTTAAATAAACATAATTTTTCTCTCACAAAACAGCACTCACATTCCATCTGAATCAATTTTCCAAAGCACATGTTTAGTAATACTGGGAACATGAGAAGTTAATCGAAACGTTCCGGATAGTATCCTACAATATGTGCAAGGTAGCATTCAGAATTACGTTTTTAACCAATTCCCATTATACGGTTTGAAGTTTGCAGTAGAGAGATGTGCCATTGTATAAAGACAGACTATTGTATACACGCACGGAAATGTAGCATAAAAAAATGGACCAAAAAAGAGAATAGGAATGAAGGCAGTTAATGCAAGCACGTCCAGGGTCCCTCCAACCCGACACGCCCTCCAACCCGACACGCCCTCCAACCCGACACGCCCTCCAACCCGACACGCCCTCCAACCCGACACGCCCTCCAACCCGCCACGCCCTCCAACCCGCCACGCCCTCCAACCCGCCACGCCCTCCAACCCGCCACGCCCTCCAACCCGCCACGCCCTCCAACCCGCCACGCCCTCCAACACGCCATTCCAGCTATGCTCCGCTCTTCCTGCTCCGTTACGCCCGCTCTTTCATCCATTCGCCTTGACCCTTCCCGCCCAAATCGGTTCTCGTTCTCTACCAGTACTTTTCCGCCCTCTCCGCGGGGGGGGGACGCGGAGGTCACGGTCCTTGATAAAGAATTGCAAAGGTCCACTCGTACCCGAGGTTTACGTCGGCACTCGCGTCGTTAGCTTCCAGGTGGCGCAATGAGGAGACGGGATCCGAGACCTCAGGTGGCCTCCAGTTGGGCACTCTGCTTCGTCATGGCAGTGGCCAAATACTATGAGCAAAGAGGAGAGACTTGTCCTGGTGAATTGTGAGTGGCGCTTAAATGGGCCCTGATACTGCTATGGAAAGCTAGTAGCTTTGAAGTGGCCGGGCAACCTGACCCAGGTAATGAATGGGAAGGTTCCCGAAAGGGGAAACTGTGTTCTGGCGGGATGCAGATATTAGCCTGAAGGTGTTCTTGAACTAGATAGAGTGCAGATAAAAGAATAAGCTTAGATGCTCGCTCCGGGGAGCAATTCTCCTAGTAGATTATGATACGTGAGTGGTAGAGCACGCACGGATATATACTGTACTTTTCCAGCTTGCCCGTCCTAGCTTGCCTCTCCCCGACCATGACTTGCCAGTACGCTTCTTCGAAATACCTTGATGCTTTTCGAATTGCATTAAACCAAAGTTTGTTAGAAATATTGACGGAATTTTAGGATAAAAGTTATCACCTAATAAATGTGTGCCTATATTCCTAATAAAGGTGTCAATAAACACATTTTAATGAAATTTTGGATTATTGTATCAAACGTTATTACGGGATGCATATTGACATTTTTATAGAATAAAAATGTGTTTCACCAAGATGATATACCCAGACAAAATATTAAATAGTTTAAACAAGTTAGCAACATTTTACTCTAAACATAATTGTACACCGTTTGAGGTGAAAAAAAAACTTAGCCGAATATCAGTCGGCCTTTTTATACTGCTATTGCATCAGATTCACTAATTAAAAAGTAACGGAAGCAATATAAATTTAAAAACAGTACCTTCTTAACAATTCGCAGTAAGGTAACAATACAAAAGACATATCATTACCACCCGATATCTACCGTCATTCCAACACCAGCATCAACTCATCCGTCATCAGTGGCCACAGCATCCCCACCTTGCTACCGAATTCGGCCACCCACCGCGCCACCGTGTGTCGCCCAGCGAAGCGGCGACGCGCTGTCCGTGATCGCTCTTGCGATCCACATCGCTTCCCCTCCTCGCCGCTCCCCAGCGCGCGTGTGACTTTCATGTGTTCTCGTGGCCCTGCAGCCGAACTCGCTCTCTACTCTCGGCAGCCGATCCTGCCCGCTTCGCCTCACACACGCCGTTTCATGGGTTTGCTTCTGCTGGGCGGACGAAGCGGCACACCCGCTTCCCCCGCGTGTCCCTCCCGGGTCTGTCAACGCCTCCCTCTCCGGGCGGTTATTTTATGGATTCTGCCGCGCCCAGATACATTCGCTCCAAGGCTTTACACGTCTGGGCAGACTGCCTCGCGGTCTGGCTAGACAAACTGGTGCACGGGATTTCCACTGTTTGAATATCTGGGCCCTAGTAGACACTTCAGTTGGGGTGTTCTGGCCATCAATGGGTCTCGTTACGTGTTGAGTCTCCAAAGGACCAGGGGGAGAGGAGGTGCTCGGGTGCGATCGGCTCTGGACTAGTGATAGGCGAGGAACACAGCGCCTGCCTCCCTCCCTGGGCGGTGATTTTGTGGATTCTGCCGCGCCCAGATACATTCGCTCCAAGGCTTTACACGTCTGGGCAGACTGACTCGCGGTCTGGCTAGACAAACTGGGGCACGGGATTTCCACTGTTTGAATATCTGGGCCCTAGTAGACACTTCTGTTGGGGTGTTCTGTCCATCGATGGGTCTCGTTACGTGTTGAGTTTCCAATGGACCAGGGGGAGATGAGGTGCTCGGGTGCGATCGGCTCTGGACTAGTGATAGGCGAGGAACACAGCGCCTGCCTCCCTTCCTGGGCGGTGATTTTGTGGATTCTGCCGCGCCCAGATACATTCGCTCCAAGGCTTTACACGTCTGGGCAGACTGACTCGCGGTCTGGCTAGACAAACTGGTGCACGGGATTTCCACTGTTTGAATATCTGGGCCCTAGTAGACACTTCAGTTGGGGTGTTCTGGCCATCAATGGGTCTCGTTACGTGTTGAGTTTCCAAAGGACCAGGGGGGAGAGGAAGTGCTCGGGTGCGATCGGCTCTGGACTAGTGATAGGCGAGGAACACAGCGCCTGCCTCCCTCCCTGGGCGGTGATTTTGTGGATTCTGCCGCGCCCAGATACATTCGCTCCAAGGCTTTACACGTCTGGGCAGTGTGACTCGCAGATTGGTTAGACAAACTGGTGCATGGGATTTCCACTGTTGGAATATCTGGGTCCTAGTGGGCAGCTCAGTTGGGATGTTCTGGGCAGTACGTATATGCGAGCTACCAATGGATCCCATTACGGGTTGAGTCTCCTATGGGCGAGGAGAGGCCAGGAGGCACTCGGGTGCGATCGGCTCTGGACTAGTGATAGGCGAGTAACACCGCTTGCGGCTAATTCTTGCATTTGCGCAGCCCTAGTCTCGAAGAGTGAGTGATGTTTACATTCAATGATTCATTTATTTCAGCTCTGTTTCCAAGGGATTCTGGTCTTAAAACGGAAGTCTTCGACTTTCTCTTTTATTTTAGTATCACTTTACTCCTGGTGGTAGTTTTGCAATCGACATAATAAAATTTGCAATTTACATAAGAAGAGACTTCTTGTTTAGGAATTCTGTGGTGTTTGGTCAGAACATAACCTCTCCAAAATATGACTTTTTGCTCACCTTACAGCATTTGTTCACGTCTTGATAGCACCATTTCTTAGTAATTATAACTGTTTAGAAGTGTGGTAAATTATCATTACTCATAGTGTATTTTCATTTGTATTTGTATGTAGGCTTGATTTCTGATTTTTAAATGACTATGATAAAAAAATGCTTTATCTCAAAACAGTTATTTTAGAGTTACCATGCTCTTAGTACCAGTACAAACGTGAAGAATCTGAACACGCTTAAAACCGAAAAGAAAATAGAAAAATCTCGTAGCTATTTAACAAAATGAGTAGGAGTTGTTCGTAGTGAATTTTCTAATAATTCCAAGATGGTTGTTAAGTTTTTGATGCAGTTTTACTAACAAGCCGTTTTGTGCTGCTTCCCATACTTTATTATTCAATCTTCGTTCTTAAATATTTTGAAAGGGCAATCGTTTGTGAGAAGGTTGGGACAATCGGATATATTCAAATGATTTACAGAAATATTCCCACATCCCACCAAACAAGTATCATATCCTTTCTCTTTTTAAATAAGATAAAAGCGCAATTTTTTATAATCAGAATGGATGATAGGAGTATATTTTTTTAATATATTTTAACATCTGACCAATCACATTGCATTTCAGACCCTCGTCTTCCCCAACAAATATTCCCTTTTGAGTCGAATTTTTCGTTCACTATCTATTCCGTCTTCCATCCTTTAGCGTATTGAATTTTTAAATGCCACGTCCGTTGGTTCTAACTTTTTTGGCGGAAGATGAATCTGATAGACTTGTATACAGAAGAACAGAATTTCTGCCTGTTGGTTTTGTAAATACCAAGGCCATTAAATTCACCTTTCCTTCTGACGTGAATGCTTACGGATTCCTACGTAAACAGATAGATGTATGTTGGAGTAATCTGTAATGTTGCAATGAAATTGCTTGGAGAATAGATTGTGACCAGCATCTAATTGTTATAAAAATGTTTCGAGAGATATTTTAATTTCCAATTGAATTATTTCTATGGGATATTTTAATTGATGTTGTTGTGTCCCAAATAACATTTGCGAAATTTTTTAAAACACGGAATAATAATTGATTTTTCCGTTCTTTCCGCCGCATGAACTACGTCTATTTGTCCCGCTAGTGTAGTGCATGTGTTTGTCACCGGAGATGGTGAGATTATCCCCCTCTGGATGATGAAATCTATACGTCCATGATCTACAAGTTGTAGAATCGTCCCCACCCAGGTCTTTCCCCCATGTGGTATTGCCTCAGCTGCGACACTCTGATAGCTCCCGACTGGTTTCCCAATTGAGATGAGTAGTGCAGTTGAATATAAATTTGTGTAAATAAGAGGTGAGGTTAGGACAAGGAAAGGTCAGATCGCGCGCGGCCCATGGCCCATTTGTTAGGGTACTGCTCTGACATTTACCTAGTAATGATCAGAGAAACCACGGAAAAATACCGATCAGAGCAGCTGATTGCTGGAAATATTCTCTAGATAAGAACTAAGTTCGATCTGACTAGCGTGGAAAATCCTGTCACTTTTGGGACTCGAACTCTACAACCTGCCGAACAAAAGTAATACAGTGACATCAGCTGTCCTGAACCATTTCAGACGGTGCTAGATTCAAGTCTAGGTCCGAGTTTTGGAACTGGAATTCGATTCTAATCATGGAAACATTCTTCTGATTTCCGCTGAGGAACAAACGGTTACTAATTCTACAAGTATAAAACTAGACAGCCGAAACAACAGAAAGAAAACAGACCATCAAATGCGTATACAGTGTGTAAACCTGGGCAATCTCATCCAATTGCAAACGAAACATACGAATGTGTAAAGTAGGAAACGTAAAACTGCTTGAAAGCGACGAGTAATTTCGTAGAGAAACACCTCGACTGCCACACAGTCAAACGCAGTTTCTATCCAAAATCCATGTTTAATCCACCTTTTCCGCAGCCTGGAATCGGTTGATGCGACGGTAACCTGCGGAATGATGAGGGGAAGCGTGCGAAAGACAGAGTACAACTGAGTCCAGTGAGGGAGAAGGAAGAAGTGGAAAGACCATTGCGGGAATGGTGGCGGGCGAGTAGACGGGCGGGCGCAAACAAGAGCTGTTACTACTCACCCCCTCAATTCGATTTCGAAACTCACCCCCGTACTTCGTTTCGAAATGTTGTTCGTGTCGAAATGTGCGACAGTGAAAATATCGTGGTCATGAGTAATCGAAATATCTGAGTTAGATGATGCAAGTACGTGAATGAGAATTCTAGAAGTCGAATGTTCATATCGTAGGTTTTCATAATTTATTAATATTATTATGTTTCAAGCAGCAGTCACACTTTCAATGACTGTCACGAATCGCAATAGATTTTTTCATTTGCTTCTTGTGCCCACTCACAACCCCATCTCGTCTCCATCTACAACCCCATCTCGTCTCCATCTACAACCCCATCTCGTCTCCATCTACAACCCCATCTCGTCTCCATCTACAACCCCATCTCGTCGCCATCACCGGCCCCATCTCGTCGCCATCTACAGCCCCATCTCGTCGCCATCTACAACCCCACCTCGTCTCCATCTACAACCCCATCTCGTCTCCATCTACAACCCCATCTCGTCTCCATCTACAACCCCATCTCGTCTCCATCTACAACCCCATCTCGTCTCCATCTACAACCCCATCTCGTCTCCATCTACAACTCCATCTCGTCTCCATCTACAACCCCATCTCGTCTCCATCTACAACCCCATCTCGTCGCCATCCACAACCCTATCTCGTCGCCATCCACAACCCTATCTCGTCGCCATTCACAACTATCTCATCCCCATCCAAAACCCTATCTCATCCCCATCCACAACCCTATTTCGTTCCCATCCTCTACTCCATCTGTCCTCAGAGAAGATTAAAGAAAAACCTCACCTATGCGACCATATGATTATTGGCTTTAATCGCACCGCATACCTTTGTGACTATTACTATGTTCACCACCGCAGACATCACTACCACACACACTAACTGCTACTAGAAGTTTCATCATCAATCCTATTGCTAGTAACATTCCCACTGCCGTTCTAATTACCAAAAACATTACAACCGCTATCCCAATCATCAACAACTTTATCACCGACATCCCAATCGCTGCCAGCATACTCACCTTTATCCCAATTGCCTGCAATATTGTCATCTATATTCTAATTGCCAGAACTATTCTCACCTACATCCCTCATGGCCGGCAATATCATCGATATCTCTAATTGCTACCAAAATTGTCACTGACATTCTATTGACAGCAAAATTGGTACTAATTGCCACCAAATTTGACGCTTTCATCATTACTGACACCATATTTCCACCATAAGAATAACCGGGAGGTCCTAGGTTCGAGTCCTGACGGCGGCAGGATTTTCGACACTAGCTTTTCAGCTAGGTCGAATTCAGCTGCTGTCTGGAGGAGAATTCAAGCGGCCGGTTGTTCTGATCGGTAGTTTTCCGTGGTTTCTCTGATCAACCCCAGGCGAATACCGGAGCAGTACCCTACCAAACGGGCCACGGACCGCGCGCGATCTGTCCTTCCTCTTCCTTGTCCTATCCTCTCCCCCTTACACACACACTTACACTAACATGCACTACATTACCACATATTCCGGGAGACCGGTCGGGAGCTTAGAGCTTGTCCCGGCTGGGGCGGTGCCCCGCTGGTGGGAGAGTCCTGGTTAGGGAGGAAATCCCTCTAGCCGACGGTAGGTCGGCGCTGGATATCGTCATCCAGCGGGAGAAGATCACCGCCATCTCCCGAGAAAAAACATGCACTACACTAACGGGACTAATGGCCGAAGTAGTTGACGCGCCCGGAAACACGAAAAAATCAATCAATCCATCCACCATAAGGACACCATAATTCCTACATCCGTCAATATTTTGTGCGCAATCGGTCTCCCGTGTCCGCCAAAAGTGTCACCGCCAAACTCTCCCAAAGCACACGGTCACCACAGCCGCATCCTCCCCTGCTTGAAGCGGAGCTGCGTTGAACGCGTGGGCGACGCGTTCGCATGCAAAAGACGTGCGGGCGGCGCTGCTGTGGAGGCGCGCGGCGACGACGATCCGAAATTATTAGCGACGAGCGCGCTCCGTTTATTCGAGCGATTCCGCGCGCTGCGGATGTTTCCACGCGGGATTCAATCGAAGCGCGGAGTGCGAACAAGAGCGTTCTTTGAAGCTGCGATAGTACGGACGCGCTGAACTTGCACAGGCTTGCGTTTCGACGATTCACGTTTCTATTGCACATTTGCAGTTTTGTATGTAGTTATTTTATAATATTTGAAAATGAAGGGATAAGTGTGCCATGCACATTTGATATTAAAAATAATGAAATTGTAACTTAGCTTTTTCATGCGTTTATCACACTTACGATGCAGTTTAGTATTTTTGTTTTGTTATTTAATGTCGCACCATTATCTAGGTCATTAGCGAACACTATCGGATTTGACGTTATGATAATTATGAAGATGAAAAGAAATGGTGATCAGGGGTGAAAGGACGAATACAAATACAACTATATCCGAGGCGGGAATCGAACCCGTGACCCTTCGGTCCGAGATCAGTACGACACTAGTGCCGTAGCTATCTCAGCCACCGGACCGGTAGGTGAGTGTTTTACTTTAGTGTAATAAAAATTTAAAAGAACCCACCGCATAATAGGCACATTTTGTTCTTTAAATATTCATAAGTATGTCTGAGAAAGCAGCGATTGAAAAAATAAAAAGATAGTTATTACATTTTCAATTCACGTTTGTTGCTATATTATTGACATACATCTAGTTGCCGTGGCTAGCAATCTCTTAGTCATGATTAATTTTAAATATAGGACGTCTGTCAAGGCCTTAAAAGCAATTTATGAATACTTTGCGAGGAAATTATTCAAAAATAAATTTTAAAGGGAGAAATATTCGTTCGTATGCCCACAGAGAATCGCATAAAAAATGAAAATATTACACAAGTTATGAATGTCACGTTTTATAAAAGCACAAAATGCAATAAGCGTATGAGCCCTATGATCCAATTCATGCTCGTTTGTTCATATATTATTCTCTACGCGTGTAATTGTTAAAATCTACTGTAGCACAAACTAATAATTGGGTATCGTACTCATTCAATTGAAGGCACCAAACTGTTTCAAATAACGTTCATGTTTTGGTTTTGGAATAAATTATTCCAGTTTGGATTTTAGATTCAAGGTATATAGCAATATATTTTGTTCTGACTTTCGTGTCTATTTTGAAATTATTCCAAACGAATTTCCTATTTTTTGAATAAACAATTTTGAATCTAATGATTATGCTATGGAGCGTGGTTATATCGCAGTTTTTTACAATTTCTTTTCCATCCATCTCAAAAACGGACTTCTAAATTTTCAACGCAAGTTTGCATATACCACAGTATTTTCTCTTCTATAATATTGTTAAATTCATATTTCATTTCTACAATTGCGGCAGTGTAAAATTGAGAAAACTAGCAAAATTGTATTTTATGTAACAATAAATGACATCTGGGAAGAGAGTAGGGAAAACCGGGAAGCTACCCCAAACTGAAAACTTAAGAAACTAATACGAGAAAGCATCTACTATCTGGCACCACCGTTTCCGTTTTTATACTCATCCTTTAATTTTTGAGTGCTTTTTCGTCAAATTTCATCCGAAAACGCGGAGAACCCGGATTTCACCCTACGAATAAAACTCAAACTAAAGACCTAAGAAAACTAGCTAGAATGATAAAGCATCTGTGCAAAGAATGCATTAGCAACACGGACCCAAATCATATTCTAATTCCACCATTATTGAACCGAAAGATCGAGAAAACTTGCAAAAATTTATTTTGGGTGACAATAAGTGGCAGCTAGGAAGAGCGTGGGGCAAAACCGAAAAGCTAACTCAAACTAAAGGCCTAAGAAAACTAACTAGAATGAGAAAGCATCGAGCACGATCCCACTTTTATGCACATCCTTTAATTTTTACCGGTATTTTATTTTTCCTCTGTCCTCATCTCAAGTTACCAGTCACCTAAAACCAGCAAGGCCTCTTCTAGCATGAGTGCTTTTTCGTCAAATTCCATCCGAAAACGCGGAGAACCCGGATTTCGCCCTACGAACAAACGAATCCAGCCCCGGCGTCGCGCGGGCATTGTGCAAAGAGTGCATTAGCAGCACGGGTCCAAATCTTATTTTAATTCTCTCATTACTGCAACGAAAAAGTGATAAAACTTGCAAAATTATATTTGAGGCAACAATAAATGACATCTGGGAAGAGAGTGGGGGAAAACCGAAAAGCTACCCTAAACTAAAAACTTAAACTATACGAGAAAGCATCTACCATCTAGCTCCAACGTTTCCGTTATTATGCACATCCAATGATTTTTACGGGTATTTTATTTTTACTCTGCGCTCACCTCAAGTTACCAGTCACCTAAAACCAGCAAGGCCTCTTCTAGCATGAGTGCTTTTTCGTCAAATTCCATCCGAAAACGCGGAGAACCCGGATTTCGCCCTACGAACAAACGAATCCAGCCCCCGGCGTCGCGCGGGCATTGTGCAAAGAGTGCATTAGCGGCGCGGGCCCAAATCGTCGGCGACAGCGTTGAAACCCGAGATGCGGTGACGAGACCTAATGGAATATCAAGTCGGGGGGCACGTGTCCGCCCCGCCCCGTCCCCGCAGCGCTGTCGCGACCGCTCGCGCGAAAGATGCGCGTGATTCGTTGCGAGGGCCGCAAGTGGTGGGGGAAGGGTTGGGGAAAGAGGGTGGGAGGCGTGTTGGGGAGTCAGTGTTGCCCGCTTGACGGTGGGTGAAAAGCTATTGGGACATGGCTGGTGCTCGAGTTACATCTGAGGGTGTGGATCGCGGATATAATAATAATAATAATAATAATAATAATAATAATAATAATAATAATAATAATAATAATAATAAACATTATTAAATGGGGAATATAGACGACATGAAATAATTCCCTATATAATTTTTGATTCATTTATTATTATGTGGGGAATATTGACGACATGAAATTATTCGCTACATAATTTTTTATTCATTTATTCATTGTTATGAATGTGGAAATTCTGTTGTAATAATTATTCATTATTTTTAATATTATTGTTATAATTACAATCATCATCCCTTAAATGCACTACTAAATATGTGTCCGTCTTATCTATGTTGCTGACGTTCTCATCAGATACCACAGCAATGTATATACATGTAGTCCCTATTTTCTGGTTTTCTTTCACGTTATCTCTTTTCTGTGGAATAATTTCAGTTATTCGGGTGATTCTTATGAGTTTTTATCCGGAATACATTAACAGATACTAGCGAATTAGTGATACATTGATGATCATAGCTAATTGCAGATTCTGCGAAACATGCACCAAAGTTCACTTATGCATTGGTAATATAAAGTATCTTTTAACAAATATGTCATATCATACATAGTTTTGAGCGGGAACGTTTAATATTTTAGCTTCGACTACATATCGTAATTAGGTATCTATTTGTAGATGGATGTAATATGCAGCTTGACTTCTAGCGATGGACAAAACCTTCCCCCTTTTTACTGGAGCTTTACATTGACAAATCATATCCTCTCTGACCGTACTCACGTAATTGGCAATTCTTACCGGACAAAATTTTACTATTTCTGCCTACATCTTTCACAAAAATGCATAAGCACCTTCTTGACTGTACAGGTATTCGATGATGTCCAATGCTTGGTTAAAATCTCATAAAAATTCGAAGGTCCCTCGCGATAAATGTTTTGAGAGAGAATTTATTTGGGCTAACAGCCGAATTCATAGTTAATCATTAAGAGTCCTTAAAAAATTAATCTCACCACAAATGTTATAATTAACCAGTCAACTAGATTACATATTCATTTTTGGTAGATGTATGTTATGAGTATTTCTTAAAATATTTTATATGCGACATTCGGGTCAATTTAATTGTTATTTAGAGCAGATGTGCAAAATGACCTAAATAAATTTCTCCCAAAAATATTTGAAAGCATATTTGTTTATCCATTTGTAGAAGAAATTTAGAAAATTAATAAAATGATCAAATCCTAAATCTTATAATTAGAGAGTGTAGAGTAAGGATATTTTAACGTAATACATATTGTAGTTCAACATCTAAAAGAGTAAAATGAACCATAGAAAATGAACATAAAATAAAATTTAGTAGACAATTTAATTGCAAACAAATAGTACGGTGAAGCAATATTTGATTTTTATAACTACGAATTGCCGAAGTCTATGACAGATAACATGTTTTACTTCGATAAAAATTGAACTGCGTGGCCTTTACACAGTTGGTTTAAACAGTGTTTTAGATAAATTTTGCTTTATACAGAAAACATATTGTACGTTTTTGGCAGTATCCAGTATGGTACCAGGCAAAAGAACAGAAAGGAGGTCGTACTGATTTTATTTAATTACACTATGCATGTGCACAACAAAAAATATGAAACCACACAAAAGGTAACGCAAATTAATCAGTCCTTTTGATCTAGTAGAAAAAACCTAGAACTCTTTCTAATTAAAATAAAAAATTGTTCTGTTTTTTTACCGAAGAGCTGAAAAAGGTCTGATGCGCTGGAAAGGTTCTTTTCGCTGGTTGAGCTTTCGTTCCTCGCCCAGCCTTTACGAGTCTCGCTCAGCCTCGAGCCTTATGCCTACAAGCTACGCGTTTCCCGTTCAAAACACAATCACAACAGTTTGTAAGAGTATACCCATTCCTTTCACTATAATTTTTCAACCTGTCAGTACGGCAATCTCTATTAGTTATTGTCTAATCTTTATCGGCAATCCTCAATGTCATAGTACACATCTCATGAATTATTAGCACGACCTGACAGGCGGAAAAAAAGCTTCTCCATGGGAATGTCAGAACAACAGCGACATCTGCGGACATCAGCGGGCTACGGATGGTAGTCAGTAGGGAACGGATTTTCATGGAATTACACTTTATACAGGAACTAGATACCAGGATTCAATAATATTTTTTGGAGTTTACAAGACATTTCTTATGAATTAGAACTATATTAATTTTACTTATTACTATATATTTCCTTACATTTCAATGAATTTATACGTCGAAACGGAACATCCAGATGCGCGTTTGCAATATATGTTACGGAATCATCTTACTTACAGATCAAATGTAATGTTGCTGCGCTTCTAGTATGACCTTACTGCCTACTCGCTGTCAAGGACGAGCGATTTTTTGTGAACAAAAGTAATTTCATCCATGTGCTTGCTCATTTTTCAAACTGTCCATTTGTTACTTGATTGTTACGCGATTGAAAACTAATATTCTTTACAGAAAATTATTTTACCGCGTTGTTCGATTTGGCGGTGGTGGTTTTGGTGGTGACCCTTAAGCCTTCCGGGATCCATCACTGGTTACAGAATACAACTATTCACTTGAACACCGGCTCGTCGTAAACATTGTAATGTATACTATTATCATAATTTATATTTTGAATAAAATTCTGGTGAATAAAATTACTGCAGTTGAGGTGAAACCTACTTTCAACTAGTCCGAATCCTTGTTAAGAACTGATCAGTGACGTTCTATGCTCCAAAGATGCTTGTAGAGAACAATTTTCAATACAATACTGAATTTTTGTTTCACATATTTTCTATTTTTACACGTTTTGGAAAAAGTAATTACATATTTATGTACATATTTTGCATTTTTATTACCATTAATTCCGTTCCCTAGTTGTCAGTACTCGAGAATTGATGATTGATTAATTGATTTCTGATTCTGGGCGCATCAACTCTTTTAGCTATGAGACCCATAAGTATAGTGCAAGTGATATTCGGAGGCGGGATCGTTCCCCGCTGGAAGGAGATATCCGGCTTCGACAAGGTGGCTTGCGGGGATCGATTGGAGGTGGGCTCCTCGTGTCTCCGCCAGTGGGATACCGCCCCCAAACAGGACAAGCTTTCAGTTCACTGATCTCCTGATATGCGTTGCATGTAAGCGTAAGTGGGATTAAGGAGAGAGGAAGGGTGAGAATGAGGAAGGCAAGATCGCGCGCGGCCCACCACCCGTTTGTTGAGGTACAGTTCCGTTATAAGCTTGGCACTGCTTCGATATCACAAACGCCATTGAACATGCCAATAAGAGTAGGTGGCCGATAGAATTCTCCCGACAGGGGATGAATTCGACCTCTTATTTAGTTACGGTTCGAAATTTCACCACCGCTGGGTCTCGAAGCCAAGCCCATCTGGAAGCATCCCGCCCAGAGACACTAAAGTGACCATTATTGCCTTGAACTACCTCACTCAGTCGAGAATGGTAAGAAGTCAGTCTAGAATGAATGCTCCTTGTACGCCTTACCAGCGTCCATTGTCCAGCGTACGTCATTTGACCCTTTCAGTGATGGGCTAGTAATGAATATCGCATGCCTATGACATGGCGCATGCTTATGACGGAGTATGTAGCTTGGCGAGAAGTCTTTAAGCCTTTACAAAACCTACAACCTTTTACATCCTGGTATTTACGCCTCATGATTTCTCTATTGCATTAAACTGTCGAAAAAACAGATCAGTAATATGGACCGAAATGTCTTTTGATTTATCTCCGATACAACTAATATTGGTGAGTTATTGAATATTCTCGAAAAAATGAACTAGTAGCTATATAAACATCCAATGTTAACCTCACACTCTTTTTCACTTCGATTTTCTTTATTTCTCTCAGCCCTTCCCACTTTGAACTCCCATCTCTGTCTCGCGCGCATGCCTATCGCTTCATGTGTCTCCTTCTATTACGTCCTCATCTTTCTATTTCTCATTTCTTTCTCTCCCCTTCCTTCCCATCCCTTCTCATATCCTTCCGTACTCTTTATTAATTTTCATTTTTATTCCCAACTTCCTAAATGATCCACTCCCCTTTTTTTTGCCCTTGCACATAGACACACGCCCCACAGCGCCGCCAGCGGCTAATATGTTCCAAAGCCCGGCTGAGAGTCGCGCGAGGGGCGAATCCGCCCAGAAGGCTGTGCAGCGCTGCGAGACTCGCGGACGCGGAAATTCCGCAGAACGCGCCCGGTTGCGCGCCGCTCCGCTCCAGTGTACTTCGCGGGTCGGGAAGGACGGGCGGAGCGGCGACGCGCAGGGCGAAGAGCTAGGAGAGGGAAGATGGTAGGTAGCGAGATGAGTACGTGACGGGCAGAGCAGGGAGGGGTGGGAAATGACAGGGTCGGGGAGTGCGAGTTAGTGAGAGGAGGAGCGAGGTGTGGTGGAGAGGGGCGAGATGGGAAGAGAATAGTAGAGTTAAGCAAGGAAAAGGCTAAGGAGGGCCGTGAAAGGCCGATGAGGGAAAGGGGAGGGAAAGGGAAAGGGGAGGGAAAGGGAAAGGGGAGGGAAAGGGAAAGGGGAGGGAAAGGGAAAGGGGAGGGAAAGGGAAAGGGGAGGGAAGGGAAAGGGGAGGGAAAGGGAAAGGGGAGGGGGAGGGAAAGGGGAGGGGGAGGGGAATGGGGAGGAAAGGAAAGGGGAGGGAAAGGGAAAGGGAGAGGGAAAGGAAGGGGAGGGAAAGGAAAGAGGGAGGGGAAAGGGAAAGGAAAGGGAAAGGGGAGGGAAGGAAGGAAAGGGGAGGGAAGGAAAGGAAGGGAAGGGAAAGGAAGGGAAAGAAAGGGGAGGAGGGAAAGGGAGGGAAAGGAAGAGTTGCAAAGGAAAAGGGATTTCAAGGAAAGGGAAAAGGAAAGGGATGGCAAAGGGAAAAGGAAGGAGGGAAAGGGAAAGGGGGAGGGAAAGGGAAAGGGGAGGGAAAGGAAAGGGAGGGAAAAGAGGGAGGGATTGAGGGAAAAGGGAGGGGGAGGGAATGGGAGAGTTAAAGGGAGGAAAAGGGGGTGGTGAGAAATGGGACGGGAGATGGAGGGGAGGGAGGGACGGCAGGTCGTTTTGGAGGGGGCAGGTAAGAAGGTGGTGGTGAAGGGGAGGGATGGAGTGGATGGGGTTGTGGCGAGGGTGGTGGTGAGGAGGACGGTGAGGGCTGGGGATGAAGTGAGAGAGGTTGGGAGGGACGGAGAGGGAGGGAGCGGGGAGAGGAAGGCGGGGAAGCTGGGTCCGTCCACCTGGGGAAATGTCCGAGGCGCGGGCATTGACAGAAGAGCATGAGGGTGAGCTTCTTTGCGTTTTTTCTCGCGGATGCAACGCAGCGTTGCATCGCGATAGGTTTACTCCGCGAAAAAGAACTCCGCGCGACAAACGTGTTCCCAGAATTGTTTGAGCGTGAATTATGAATAGAATAGAAGTTTGTTAAAAACGTAGGTATTATCAACTCGTTTACGCTCTCACATTAGGTCAGATGAAAATCATTAGAAAATAAAGTATAAGTGAAAAAATATATAAGTAAATGTACAAGATTTTTAACGATTTTCGTTGTTTTCTTTGTAACTTATATCATTGTATTTTATTCTTTATCATCAAAATTTTGTTTGTATTTTTTTATTTTCAGATGTACACATGTCTATTTTTATTAATTATATACACATGAAGATGCGTGTAAAGAACTCGCGAAAAACCGTTAATGGAAAATACAAACGTTTTTGACGAAAAATCATTCTCATTGATTATATAGCATCGTAAGCTTTCACGGTCGGAGTCAATATCCGGGCTGGAATTTCTGAGCTGGTAGAATGTTGTCCACTTGGCGTTAAAGGGACAACAAAGATTTGAAAAGAAGTCTAAGATTTGGGACTCCAATCTCAACTGTAGCACGGGCTACCAGCCTGTAAAACTGTCTCTCATATTTTTGTTTAATCTCAAAAAACCAAAGAACACATGTGTGTAATTAATAATATTCTAGTGACAATCATAATCCTCTCATATTTGTTATTGATTCTCAAGAAACCAAAGGACACATGTGTGTTATTATTAATATTCTAGTGACAATCATAATCCTCTCATATTTTTATCTGTTTAAAAGGACTTGTTGGAAATAAATTATAATTAAAATGTTTAATATTCTTATTATAACTAAATTATTTATCAGCACTTTGATGCAAGGAAAGGATCTTTTCTTTGCCATCCTGATTAACATGACCGAAAATCGAAAGATCGAAAGACCTATGGACCGAAAACGAAAATATTTCATTGCAAGCTAAGTCCACCAGTTAGTCAAGAGAGAAATACCAATATAAAATGTCTCTAATGGTCGATGTCCCAATGTGCACTGTCAACAATTACTCCAAGGGAGTTACACTAGAGAAAAAAAGTAACACCACAGTTTCGGAAGTAATATTCACTATCCTTACAACACATTTTACTCGCTTCAGGCAGCTACTGTCTTAGAGCACTAGCGGAGAATACCACAGGGGCGTGGCCAAAGGTTTCTGGTTCGCCTTTCACATCAAAGGGTGTGTTTTCCTGCTACTCTGCACATTGACACTGCATAGAGTGCATGTTCCACTAGCGATTCATTTAATTTTTCTCGCACTCCATAACAGTTCTACGAGACAATTATTTTTAATTTTTCTAGGGAAAGAAAGTATTACACGTGACATTGCATGCTTTCCTGATGTTTCACCTTTCCTTAAATTTGCTACTGCATATTCTTTACATCGCACATCACATATAAAAGTGACAAAAACCGCATACACTCAAACAGCTTGAAAACTAAACATAATACGTTTACAGCCATACGAATATTTTACATGTTGTTCAATGTTTTCGGTGCGACTAACTAGTTCAACTAATTTGACTTGTAAGACCACAGGGGAAAAAATTTGAGCCTGGGCGTGAGTGCTGTAATTGATAGATACGAATGTATAAGATATATTTCTTTTACCCTCACTTGAATGTAATATGAAACTAAAAGGATTCCTTTTTAAGGTAATTTACTCTAATATAAATGATTAGACCTCTATTTTTAGAAGGGGACATATAGTTATCACACGAAATAAGCGAGTCCGTGTGACCAGCCCTTACTCGCGGTTAGACCTCTTTGAAATAAGGTCATATACAATTTTTCGAACATTTCAGCACTTTCCGCGAAATTTTGCGTCATATTATTTTGAAAAATTTAAATACTTTTTTTTATTTAATAATATTTACACAAAATTTGTGCAAATGTTAATTTTATTTTAAATCTTTTTTCTCAAAAACGGAACCAACAATTTTGATTAAATTTGGACCTCGGATAGCGTATATGACGATTAAGAGAATGTTGCTGATCTCGCTGAAAATTCTAATGTTTGAAAATTGCAAAAATTTAAAATTTTTGCCGACGTTTTTCTACAACTACAATTATAAAAATAAACATTTTTTCTTGATGAAATGTGTTCATCAAAAACATACTGAAATAGTGCTATGTTCAATTTTTCGAAAATAAGAGTATTTTTTGCAAAATTGTGAAAGAAATTGCGTGCAGGCCGTCCAGCAGACGTCCTTCTGCGCTTTATTCCGGTCAGCTGTGTGGCGTAAAGGAGTGCCTGCGCCCGCATTTCTGAGTTCTATGAGTCGAGTGCGCTGGCAACGTACCTGGATTTGTTTTCAAAAGTACTCCACTCAGCCAAAACGGCACTGTCTTTCATGTTATAATTATTTGCAACGAATGTGTAAGTTTTCTACATTGAAAAATTTATCGTGAAACCCCACAAAATTCTTTATAAAGGTGTATTATTTTCCTTTTTTCTTATTTTTTAATTACCGGCTATTTTCTAAAATAAGAAGAGGTTTGTTAATTTTTTTGACATATTCAATGCTATTTTCACATTCAATGACATTGTAAATTTTGACCACATACAAATTTAATAACCCTCTTGAAGATAAGATGGAAGTACTCATTGAAAACTACCTTTTGAAATCTTTTCAGTCGACTTTTAGAACAAATTGAATATACAATATGTCCCACCTACTACGGGCCACCCCCATAACTTTTAAACCGTTCACGGTATCGAAATGCAGTTTTCTCTAAAAAAAGTGGAATTATGGAACAAGTAATATGCCATAGAGGTATTGTTTGAAATATTTTTTGTTTTTGAGAAATTTAATCATCTGTGAATTTTTAAATGGAACTGTATATATTTCGCATCAGCAGTTGATAGATTATAAAAAGAGGAATCCAATGATGTTTCATATGTTAGTATTTTGATAGGAATTTTAGTATAAAAGTAGGCTTTCAGACATGTAATTTTAAATTAAACGGACATTATTTCCTTTCGCAACCCTTGTAATTGTCGCCTCAGGGGAAGTTGGCCTTCGCTTCGCGGCGCTGCCGTCCGTAACAGGCTCGGCGCCGCGAAGACTACTCTCCCCAAAGGCGACAGTTGCAACGGAAAATATTGTCCGTTTACTTTAAAATTACATGTCTGAAAGCCTACTTTTACACTAAAATTACTATCAAATACTAACATATGATACATCATTGGATTTATCTTTTCTTGATCTACCCTTTGCCGGCAAGAAAAATATATCATTCCATTTACAAACGGTTGCATTCGCAAACCGTTTAGAAGTTATGGGGGTGGCCCACAGTTGGTGGAACATCCTGGATAAAAATACATGCGCCATTTTTTTTATAGTCAAAGGCTCTCATCAGAAATCGTCGCTACCCGCGCATTTTATACATGTTATTCTGCGCTCCGTTCTGTTTTGCTGCACTTCCAACACTTGCTTTTCCGTCGTTAGACGATGGTAGGTCGGCACCAGATCTCACCACCATCTCCCGCGATAAAACAAACTACACTTTCGGGAATAATGACCTTAGCCGTTGACGCACTCGGACTTATCACCTAACCAACCAACTTGTGTTCCTGAGTTTTGTAAGGTGAATGCACTGCAGCAAAACGGGATTTGTTTTTTTTTAAAGAACTCCACTCAGCCAAACCGTATTGGCATGGTTGTAATAACCGTCACTAATATATGAGCTTTCTACATTCATAAATTTAATATGGACCCCTCCAATATTCTGTTTTAAAATCTATTGTTTTCCTTCCTCTTATTTATTATTACTGGCTAATTTCTGAGAAAATAAGTTTTTTGTTAAATTGCGTATCATATTCAATGTAGATTTTTAACCAAATTCAAATAAGCCTTTTGAATTTATGAAATTACTCATTGAAAACTATCTTTTGAAATCCTGTCAACCGATTTTTATTGCAATTTAACTTTGAAAAATAAACGTGCCATTTTATTATATCCAAAAACTTCAACGTCCCTCCTCAGAAACCGTGGCTAGCTGCGCATTCCCTACACGTGTTCTGAGCTTCCTTCCGCTCTGTTTTGCTGCGTCAAACACTTGCATTTCTGAGTTTTGTACGGGCGAATGCGCTTACCGAGCACGCCGAGATTTGCTTTTAAAGTGGACTTCACTCATTAAAATAGTATTGCGATGGATGTTACAATGGATTGTCTTGTCACGAATGTACAAGTTTTTAACTTAATATGGAATTTTATATAAAATTTAATATGGAACCGCACAATATTTTACTTCAAGGTTTTTTATTTCCTCTTTTCCTTATTAATGATTCCCAGCTATTTCCTGAAATAACAATTCTTTTGTGAAATGTTTAACAACATTCCATGCCATTGTAAATTTTAACCACATTCAAATTCAATATGCCTCTTGAATGAACGGAATTACTCATTGAAAACTATCTTCTGGAATATTTTCAGCGGACTTTTATGACCATTTAATTTACAAAAATAATCGTGTCATTTATTCTATCCAAAGGTTTTAACGTTCCCCCCTCAGAAACTATGGCTACCCACGCATTCTCTACACGACGTTCTGAGTTCGATTCCCCTTTGTTTTGCAGCTTCAAAAACTCGCATTTCTGGGTTCTGCAATATGAGTGTGCTGGCAGCGTACCGGGATTTACTTTTAAAAGAACTCCACCGAGCGAAAATATTCTTGACGTAGATGTTTTTGGATTGTCACAAATGTACGAGTTTTCTACAATCTGAAATTTAATTTGGAATCCTACAATATTCCACTCTAAGGTTTATTACTTTCCTTTTCCGTATTAACGATTACCTCTTTTTTCTGAAATAAAACTTTTGTTAAATTTTCTACCACATTCAATGTCATTATACATTTTTAACGACCTAAAACTGTAATAAGACTCTTGAATACATGAAATTACTCATTGAAAACTAGTTTTTGAAATATTTTCAGCCAATTTTTATGACCGTTTAATGTATAAAAATAAACGTTCCATTTTATTATACCCAAAGGCTTTAACGTTTCTCTTCAGAAACCGCCGCTACCCGCGCATTCACTCTACACGTCGTTCCGTGCCCGGCTCCGCTCCGTTTTGGTGCGCCGCGCGGCGTTCCAGCGTTTCTGCGTCCCGCCGGGCGTGTGCGCTTCCAGCGGCGAGGGATTTGCTTTTTAAAAGAACTCCGTCCGCCGAGCCAAAGTTGGGTCTCCCGTCGGATGCGTGCAGATTACAGCTGTTGTGGTGGAGACGTACTCCACCCAGCTGGAAAAGCGCTTGTGGCGATGTCTGGAGCTTCCCGTTGCCGGAAATTATTCAGATGGTTTTTGAGGTCTTACGGTGAGTTGTATGAAACGGTCTGGCTGCTCGAGTTTTGGGGATCAGAAGAAACTGTTCTGTTGTTGATTAAATGTAAATTAATTGTGCGGAAATTTTTATCTTTAAATGAATGCTGGAAAGGGAAAGAGAAAAGTTTCTCTGCGCAAATAGAGTAAGTTTGAAATGACTCCTGCGGCGTTCGACATAATATTTTAAAGGAAGGAAGCGTTAAAAATGTTTTAACGCATGTTGAAACTCAAAAACGATAATTACTGTAAAGAAATTAAAGTATTAACTGTGATTGTAAATAATTACTATTCATTAAATTATATATTAGTGAAATACTATTTAATTTTTTACATTAATAAAAACAATTTTTGCACAAAAATTTTCTCCAAAACTAGATATTATTTTTTACTTCATATTGGATGTAGAATTGAAACAAATAATACACATGGGTGCAGAAATTAGAAAAATATGCTGACAACAAAAAGTATTCATTTATACCGAGACATACGAAGTAGATTAGCTCAGAAAATCGCGAGATTGTCTTACGATTCTTATTGTATTTATCATAGTTAACTATGGATAACTGTTATTAACTTTTCTGAAATGAAGAACCAGCCATTATGCAAAATTCAAATTCAAAAGGAAATACTTTGTGCCGAAAAGTTTTTTTTTTTCAATACGATGGCAAAACTCGTAGCTTTATTTTTATATTTTATCTCAAGTTTTTATTTGGTACGTTTTTGAACAAAAATAAAACTACAAACCGGAATATTCTGAAGAAAATGAATTAAAGAATTGATACCAGGGTAAACGTTATTGGCTTTAGATTAGAGTCCGCTTAGCAGTCTTACGTATTCGATTAAAAATACGCTAACCAACAAATAGGAGGAGGGAGTGTTTATTTACAAAAATTCATTATAAACATTGTCAATCAACTATTTAAACACAAATCTACCCTCAGTTTGAATGTTAAGAAATATAATAAAGTAAATAATGCCATAACCTAGCATCACAGCATATGTGAATTCATAAAGTCTAAAAATCCTTCTCCTGTGTAAGACGACACTATTCAAAAATGGTAGTAAAGAGCACGTAAAGTTTATAATGTTGCGATTCATTCTGGTTTACGACTTACATTCTTCAGAAGGTAAAAAAATTAATATTATTATTGATATTGTTATTATTAATATTATCGTAAATGATAAGGTGCTCGTATGTAAAGTAACTCTTGAAATGAATAAGAATCCGTATTCTACGGGAGGTATCCATTATATTTTCACATCATCACTAGTTGAATACGAGTAATTGAATGTCTATCCGAATCAGGATCATAGACGTATTTGAAGAACTTATCATAGGCGTGTAACATCACTTGCAAGTCATTCTTTGATTATGTGAATGCAAAAACATTAGTTCAAATGAACATACTAGGTCAGTCAGAACATGAATATGTTGTACATTTATTCGCCCAAAGAACCTAGTTGATGCTATAATACACGCACCGAAGGGAGTTGTACATCAAGCACAAATTACTTTCAAATACTGTATGTTTATTTCATTTGAATATATTATGTATTTTTGAATTAAAGCTCAATAAATTACATAAATAATTACTCTTTGTAACTTTTTAATAATTTTTTAACAGTCGTTTTTCTCTTTAGTTTGACCACTGAGTCTCTAGCTACGAAGGCTATACATTTGTAAGATGAGACAGTTTCTGAAATGCAAAGTATCTCCAAGACTCATCTGCAATTCGTACGAATCCAATAGACATGCCTCTAAACTGAAGGATGGTACACCTTTATTGGCAGAAAGAAAATTGTATCAAACCGAGTCTTTTAATAAATTACAAAATACAAAATGAAAGTGCACAGGAAAAAAAATTTTTTTTGACGATATCAGTATAGAAATAAATATTTTTTCTGGGAGCAAATAACTGATATTACCGTTTCACATGGCTCTTAACTTCAATTTTTTCGCGTTATATGAAGAGTTGAAGTTCCATCATATTAAATTAGGCTGGAGAAATAATATTACAAAGTATTCACTTATTATTACAATTTTTGAAGCTATGTATATTATTTATAATTAATATATTGTAAATAGTATGTAATATCAATGAATATTGCATGGCCGAAGATTTAATTTATTCACAAACTCTTCACCATTTCAGTAGTGAATATTTCCATCAGACATCCACGTGTAACCTCGTAACCCTGGGGGACAAAATGCTCATCGTAGGGCGAGAGGTTTCCAAGAAGTCGTGTCCTGGCGCGGAGCCTGGTCCGTAGTGAGAGCGCTTGTTGTGTGCCAGAAACGCAGCGGTTCTTGTGCCCGCGATGAAGCAGCGGTGGCGGCGGGCCGAGCTTAATCCACGCGCTTCTTGGCGCCATTGCTCTCACCCTTAGCCACCGCCGCCATCGCCCATCGAGAACACGCTGCCCTTAGACTCGTCAGCTCGGGAGGACGAATTGTTGCGAGGCTTCGGTGTGAGGCCATGCCATTCTCTTAGTTATTAAATGTTATTCAACATAAAGACGGCTCCACACATTCGGCATTCGCCGAGTAGCGAGCTACCGCTTGCCCAATTCCGAACAGCTGATGTATACGACGAATGTTAGCTTCCTTTGATGTGTCAAAAAGGCAGACACGCGGTTGATAGGGCGAGCACCGAACGTTCGTTCTCGTCAAATAGCAAGCAACTCATCCACACTACACGGGATTCGGCGAGTAGTTGAACGTACTGAACTACGGTCTGGAACAACAAATCGACACCCTTCGCAGTGTCAAAAAATAATACAAGATGCAAAAGAAAGAGTTATTCTGTTCAAAGAAGTTCTTGCAAAATATACAAACGTTATCATTGTGTTTAAGTGTAACAATAGTACGAGGGCAGTACAATATTTGTCAAATATTAGTGTTGAAGTCAATGAGCAAAGTGCCAGATTGGATTGAGAAAGTTGATCATGGACGAATGTGCCATAACAATCCAATCAATGGTCTGATGGTAATAGGTTCAACACTTCATTCAACTATTAACAATTTCTCCTTTGATGTCACAGATTGATATCATTGCTCGCAATGGCGCCCGTTATGCAAAATTGTCAAATTATAACATTGTAATTTCCTCGTCTGCCTATTTCTTTTATTCTATTTCATCAATTGGAATATTGGCTAATCCCGGGTTTACGGTGGACCTTAGCCTAGGCTTCCTCGATTACTGTGCCTTGACGTGATCCTATTCTCTTCCGATCGGTGCTCTCTTCCGACCGAATGTTATCGTTTACCAGACATGAATCGTTGATATTATTTTCAGAAATATTTCAAAATGAATTCTTTTAAAAGCGAGTGTTCACTTTAAAATAAATTTATTTGTGTGTATGTGGAGAACAAAAAGAACACATACACTCCAAATGTTTTTTTTTTACAGATTATTCAAATAAAATGAGTTTTTAATAAGGAGTCGGACAGACTCAAGGAAGTTTTATGTTATCGCGAGTGCCGATGGTCTACGCCTGGCGAAGCGTCACAATTGCGCGCGAGTGAACGAAACGCATCACAAACTGCTTTTCTACCAAAAGAAATATTCTAAAACTAGAGTTTAAGTGTTCCGCGTAATTGATGAAACATTTCGGTCTATCGTTGACGACACAAGAATCAGTAGTGAACGATACATACAGTAGTATTAAGGAGACCGTGACCGCGAAGGCCGAGGCCACTGAAAACCGGGATTAACCGGAATATTAATACTCACCACATTTTCAAATTCTTTAAGGCGTCAAAATAATTTAAAAAATAAATTACTAGCATTGACGAAAGTGTTAAAACATGTACTGTCAGTGTATTATTTTGTCTGACTGTTACAGATTGGAATACCGTAACAAACACAGCATCATTTGGTCTGTCATTACTTTTACCTGATATTTCGATAAAACGTTCGCAACGAGTGAAACATACCTACCGATGGAAAACAAGACCAGAACTACGGGTTACAATTCATACAAATGTGTTCTATTAATATTTTGTATGCAAGAGCCAAAAAATATTTTAAAAACTTACTCTTCGGAAAGGTCGCCGCCAGGAAGGAGACGATCTCGAAACCAAACTCTTGAACACCAAAGGAGAATTTTGTTCTGGCAGCATGTTAGGGCAGTTAAGCTTAATTGGGCGCTTAAAGCGAAAGCTGTGATGAACTTACTGCATTAGTGCACCTAAAAACACTTCACACGTCAACACTAAAAATGAAAACTAAAAAATGTGATATACAAACACAGAGTATCCCATTCCGTCACACGACTGACTGTATGATCCAGTATCTATGCTTCACGCCATGACGTCATTTATCAAGGAAATTACAATTGCAAAGAGCAAAGAGTTTGCAATTCTAATAATTTTTGCAAGCTTGTTGCTCTGCCAACTGTCTGACTTCTACATTGACATACAAATGACTACATCTGACCCTTCTTTTTTTATTCCTCAGAAAATTGTTTTCCACCATATGTAACTCCAAATCAGTCCTGAGAAATACCACTACGTTGTCAAAACATACGTCGACAAATATCGGTATTACTATTCCTGTCTCACATTTAACACTAGAATACTAACCATTTTGTAAAGTATAGATTTTAACCCCGAGTAAGATTGACGTCCAATTTTTTGATCACATTTAATGCTAAGAAAAATATTTAGTGAATACTTTTTCTGATTTTATGATTGTTTGTAAAGAATAATATTAGGAAATATTATGGGGAAATAAAATGAAATAAAATGAAAAGAAACACTATTCATATTTTGGAAACGAATATTTGCCTACATTGCGGGATAACGATCAACAAGCTTCTGTTCAAAAACGAATCAAAGAGGAAGCATGTTAAGAAAGAGTAAGAAACAATTTCTTTTGATGGTCGCCAAACACTTTTGGCAATAAAGATAAAAGGAAATAGTGTATCTTAATGTGTATTGGCACAAACTACAGTGTTCTCCTGATACCCTTGCAAGGTGGATTGCGAGAACTTCACCATCTCCTGGCTATGACGCGCACTGTACTCACGGAACTAATTACCTTAGCTGTTGACGTGCCCGGAAACTCTAAATACAGTATATTCACACGCTTATACACACACGAACTCGCACATACACTCACACACTCGCACAAACACTCACATTCATTCATACACAAACTCACTCACTCTCACACTTACATTCATTCACCCACACT
The DNA here is from genome assembly GCA_011170035.1 of Teleogryllus occipitalis. Taxonomy (NCBI): domain Eukaryota; kingdom Metazoa; phylum Arthropoda; class Insecta; order Orthoptera; family Gryllidae; genus Teleogryllus; species Teleogryllus occipitalis. The sequence continues at coordinate 51,947 of BLKR01003877.1, forward strand.
TCCACCGGATTAGGTAGCTCAGGGCATCAATTCATGTCACTGCAATGCCTCAAACTGGGAGGTCCAGTGTTTGAGTCCCGACGGTGGCAGAACTTTCGACAGTAGGTACTTAGCTTGGTCGAAGTCAGCCGCTGTTTGGTGGAGAATTCTAGCAGCCGGCTGCTCTGATCGGTAGTTTTCCGTGGTTTCTCCGATCAATATCAGGCGAATGCTGGAGCAGTTTCCTAACAAACGGACCTCTATGGCGCACAATTTTTCCTTTCTCCTTTTTGCCTTATCCTCACCCCTTTCTTACACACTATTCACTTACAAGTACAACATTTCCACGGGAGACTAGCTGAGAGCTTAGAGTTTGCCCCGGCTGAAGCGGTGCCACATTTGTGGGAAATACGTAGTTGGAGAAAACCTCCACAAGCTGACTTGTAGGTCGGTGTCGGATCTCAAAATTCAGGAGGAAAATATCACTGCCACTTCCAGCGAAACGAAATTGCACTTATGGGACTAATGACTAGCCGCTGACCCGTCAACTAAAAAAAACTAACCAATCACACACACACATATTTATATACCCTCACATACACTCACACTTAATAATACACTCCCTCATCCACTCTCAGGTTTCCTCCTTCTACCTCATGTTTTCGCCACCACCACCACCTTCCCCCTCTGCGTCCTCCCCCCTCTGCTTCTTGGCCGCTCGCACCGACTGGGACAGTGTTTGTTACTCTCCTCGTTCTAGCGCGCGGATTAACTCGTTGTTCTTGCGCGCCAGGAATTGCGCCGCCTTCTTACTGCGCGTCCGCCTGGTAGATAATGAAGAAAGCGGCCCCTCCGCCAAGCGGCGGTGGGGGCGGAGCGGCTAGCGGCGGGGAGGAAGAGGAGGTGGTGACAGCGAGCGGGGCACGCGCGGTTTGGTTTGTTTTTTTCGTGTTTCCGGGCGCGTCAACTGCTTTGGTTATTAGTCCCGTTAGTGTAGTTCGTGTTTTTTCTCGGGAGATGGTGGTGATATTCCCCCGCTGGATGGCGAGATCCGGCGCCGACCTACCGTCGGATAGTGGGGTTTCCCCCTTACCAGGACTCTCCCACCAGCGGGGCACCGCCCCAGCCGGGACAAGCTCTAAGCTCCCGACCGATCTCCCGGAATGTGTGGTAGTGTAGTGCATGTTAGTGTAAGTGTGTGTGTGTAATGGGGAGAGGATAGGACAAGAAAGAGGAAGGAAAGATCGCGCGCGGTCAGTGGCCCGTTTGGTAGGGTCCTGCTCCGTCATTCGCCTGGTGTTGATCGGAGAAACCATGGAAAACTACTGATCAAAGCAGCTAGAATTCTCCTCCAGACAGCGACTGAATTCGATCTAGCTGAAAAGCTAGTGTCGAAAATCCTGCCACCGTCAGGATTCGAACGTAGGACCTCCCGGTCAGAGGCGCTGCAGTGACATCAGTTGATGCACTGAGCTACCGCTCCCGGTAGGCACGCGCGGGATGGTGTTGCAAATGATTCAGTGGAGTAGCTTGCCACAGGAGGAGACAGGGAGACTGGTAGACGGAGATGGACGAGGATATACAATGCGGGTATAAAGCCTGAAGTGATGGGAGGTGCGAAGAAGGTATGAAGAAAGACGAAGAGAAGCGATAATATGTAAGGAGAGACCATCAGGAAGGGCGCGAAGCAGAGGAGACTCAAGAAAATAAGTCGAGTTGAAGACAGGGAGAGATGGCTCTGAATATCAACTGATTTCACTGCAATTCCTCTGTCCGGGAGGTTCTAGGTTCGAATCCCGACAGTGGCAGGATTTTCGACACTAGCTTGTCAGTTAAGTCGAATTCAGTCGTTGTCTGGAGGGGAATTCTAGCGGCAGGCTGCTCTGATCGGTAGTTTTTTTCTGATCAACGCCAGGTGAATGCCGGAGCAGTACACTAACAAACGGGCCACGGACCGCGCGCGATCTTTCTTTTCTCTTCCTTTTCCTATCCAGTTCCCTTACACTCACACCAACTTGCACTACATTACCACCCATGGTGGGAGATCGGTCGGGAGCACAGAGCATATTCCGGCTGGTACGGTGCCCAGCTAAAGGGATATACCTGGTTGGGGAAAACCCCGCCAGCCGACGGTAGGTCAGTGCCGGATCTCGCTGTCCAGCGGGGGAATAACATCGCCATCTCCCTAGAAAAAAGCATGCACTGTAATTACGGGACTAATGACTCTAGTAGTTGACGTGCCCGGAATTACTAACAATCAATCAGTCAATTGTGTTGAGGGGAGGAGGAAAGGAGAGAAGATAACGGTAGGTGAAAAGAGGAGATGAGTAGAAGACGGGAATGAGTAGGAGAGATGAGACAAAAATGAGGTATGAGAAAGAATAATAACAAAGAGAAGGGGATGAGGAGAACGAATAAAGATCAGGTGGAGTGAAGAGAAGGAACGAAGATACGGAACAATAAAGAAGGGACCATAGACAGCAAGAACAGCTGTGAAAAGCGCATCGGTAGATGGCAAGTAAGGACAGTAAGTGAAGCGCTATTTAGGGGTTCGGATATGACTAGGCTGAAAATTGACAATGCTAAAGATGCGTCTTATCATAGAAATAACCTCTTTAATCTATGGTCTTAGTAATGCTAAAGAAACGAAGTACGAGGTATGGATGGAAGTCCACAGACGGAATGAACGAGCTCTGTTGTAATATATTAGGAATCTGCATGAGGAAGAGGGAAAGGTCAGAACGAAAGTGAGATGTGACAATCGAGGGACTGGGAGGAGAGGTGAAGTTTGGTACGGAGAGGCAGAGAATAGATGAGAGGGAAAGGGAGCGGAGGAAATGTATGGCAGAGGAGGGAAGAAGTGGAAAAGAAAGACGGCGTGGGGCGACTTGTTGGATCCGAGATGCGGCGGTTTACGAATAGGGTAAAGCTACCACTTCCTAGACGGTGGTGGTAAAGCAGAGGGACAGGAAGAACGGAGCTCTCTTGTGGCGTGGAGAGGTTTCAGGGGCAGCATAATCGAACTGTGCAGCTTGCTCCGCAGTAAAGGTCGACCGAGGACACGAGTCGTGAAACTGGTCAAGTGCCTGTTCCCAGAAAAGCGGATTTGACTGAATCCTCTGCACAGCGTATCTGTTTCCCGGTAATGTGGGGTTTAAATGAAATCATGCGCTGAGAATCAACACAAGTGTTATATCAATGTATTCAATGCTTAATTACAGAAGGAAATGAAACTTGGGGGTGTCCTAATTAGTCGGTTAACCAAGAGACAGTGAAATGTTTCAGAATGTTCTTTTATGTCGTCACATTTGAGCATTCTTTTCATTCAGTTTCCTTAGTTTTAAAACAATCCTGATATATCATTCCTTTATAAACTTATGCACAGATGCCTTAACTTAAAATTGGCATTTTAGGGGTTGTATCTTTGATGTATTCAATGAACAAAATAACCATTTAGAATTTTTGGGATTATTTATTTTAAAGAATAGGGTTTCTTTTAAATGACTTTTTTAAACACTAAGTGTATTTTCATTAAGTTAAATATTTTACATATACTTATTTATTATACTTCTACGTTCTATAAGTTACGAGTCAAACACAGAGAATTCTACTTGGAAACCAGAAAGAACGTAGGTCATAGCTAAGTAATTGTGTGTTACATAAACGTTATGAGATAACCCTGAAGAATTCATTTAATATATTTATGTCGTCAGTTGAATACTATAGAAATTAATATTATTACTAGAATAAATAATGAAGCACACACTTTTGGAGAAATTTGAATTGTGTTATCCACACATTGAGCATGTCTTAATCTGGCCATTAAATGGAATTTGTATCTGGAAGCTTGCAAGCCTTTCTTCATTTTTGAAAGTTGCAAAATTTAAACATTTCGAAAGTACACCATTAAAGATAGGGATGTTTCTCTTACATAGGACAGGTTTCATCAAACTCGTTCAACTATCTCGCTAATCGTCTTGCAGTAATCACGATGAAAATTAAACTCATATTATAATCGCGGTTACTTGTACATCTTTCTGACCACGAAATATATGAACTCGATTAAGTTAACCGAGTTTTCATACTAAAACCCTGTTAGTACTAGCCGCAGAGCATTGTGGGCTTGAAATTTTCTGTTGTATACTCTTTGCAAGTGCAAAATTGTATAATATTCTGAACAAAGAGTTTAGAAATTACAAAGTCCATACTGACTTCGTGTTAGAAAGGAAGTATTTTAATATCCTTGGCCCTTTCAACTGCTAACTTGCAGAAATAAAATATTGTAATGCAAGAACAGTGAATTATTTTTTGTTGAATTATATCTATAATGTATAAAAGAAAAAATATACCGTTTTCTAATAAAAACATTCTCCAAGATATGTTAATATTTAAACCAAAAGTAATAATTTCCTATTTTCATTTCCTATAAGTGACATGAATTTTCAATGTATGTTTCCCATGAACTATCTATAAAATATTTATTTGTAAAATAAATATTTATTTGTAAAATAAATATTATTTTGAATTTTAAAAAAAGTTGAAATTCAAGATTCTTCTCAAGTCAACTTTTCTCCCAACAGAGAAATAATGTGTTTTAACTCAGATAGTTCTTATGACCATAAATGTAGTAGTGGACGCAGTTTCTTCGTGGGTCTTGGTCAAGTTTTAATTATTTATTTCCTGAAGTTTTCGAATACTCATTTAAGGGATATAGTACATAAACAAGATCAAAAGACCTTGTGTTGATTAAAAACAAATATAAACACAAGTTTACTTTAACATATCTACTATACACTTCAAGCGACACAAAAATAACAATCATAATTTAAAAAAAGATAACTGAGACTAACTTACACACAACATTTAACGGAGGTAAATGCACATGTTGATTTGTAAGCAAATGTAGTTTGTGGCCTATTGACATGGCATCACCTCACAACAACTCACCATATTTATGTTTAGCTGAGTGTTGAAACAAGGAAGCTGGTGAAGCATGTTGTATGTAAATGAAAAAATTTCAGGTAACAAAGACAATTGTAAAGGTGAAAACTCCAATTACAATGAAAGATAAAACAATGCTCAGACATGTTTAACAAAAACCAATTCTATTGAAGCTATGATTAGAGTTACTATGTGCAGTGTTAGTCACTTGATTTCTTGTTACACTCATCAATATTTTTATTTCAAGGTATAATAAAAAAATTGATATTGCCAACACAACATGTAATAGTATGGATTTTTTTATCTTCTCTTCCTTCTATTGAGTATATTGTGACTGACATAAATGTAAGAGCATGATTAATAACAACTGTCATATTAGTTAATACTTGATATTCGTCTTTTCACTTAAGAATCCAATAACCTTAGGTTAAACTCTTTTATATATTGTAATTATTACATGTACATTATTTGCACGTATTATTGTTTGTGTATTTACGTACATTTTATTAATGTTCTTACACATTTTCTCAGTTTTCTTTGTTCATTGTTAATTATTTTGGATTTGGAATTATGGTTTTCATATTTATTACTCTGATGTATGTCTAGATAGTAACACTAACATAGTAACAAAATATTGATGAGTGTTACAAGCAATGGATTGGCTAACTTTCTCTGCAATAATCACCTACATACATTCATTTTTGCTTTATTTTGTTTGTTAACCAGAAATGAGCTTTTTTTACACTTGGGAAATAGATTGTTACTAGAAGTAAATTTTGTTTCAAATAGCACATGATTGACCAATTTCCTTTTCTTTTGCTAATTGTAGACATAGTATGGTGTTGTGAGGTACCATTAAAGAAGAGTCACAAATTACTTTTGGTTATCAATCAGCATGTGTATTTGGGTCCATTATTTGTTGTGTGTAAGGTGTGATCCATTTATAATAGCTTTTCAAATTCTAATTGTCATTTTTGTGTAGATTGTTTATAATGTATTGGCGTATCTTGTTTCTTAAACATTACTTTTTGATTTTATGTACTAAATGTGCAATGATGGAAATATATTTTCAGGAATGTTGACAAACTAATAATTAACACTATATTCTACTGATCAAAAAGCATGATTCTTCTGTTACCGTACTAGTATAATATTGATTAACTAAATTAAAAAACCACAAATACCATGGGCCTACTTATTCATCAAACGACCAGGACTAGCCATCAATTCTAGGCCAATTTTTTTTAAAAAAATCGAGTATTTTTCGCGTATTTTTTGCTTGAAGTTAAAGCAATTTGAAAAATACTTTTTCTCAAACTTTGTCTTCAAGGCGCTAAATTTCTTTGTTTATATTTTTTTCACGGGTGAGCCAAACGACGCTTAAATTTGGATGAGATCTCATTTTCGTTGAGTTTTCTAAAATTGCAAAAGACAGAAATAATACGAGAGAATGTGCTGTTTTAGCACCACTAGTTTAATATTCTTGTTATGTAAAGAACTGTAGTACTGTAATTATAGTATGTTATTGCAGTAATCGTAAAGACTGTTAAAATATTTCAAATTTTGAGTGTTGTACGAGAGAATACAAATTGTTGTTCTTGACCAGCGAGCGTGATACATTTTGGAAAATTATTTTGTGTAATAGTGTATTTCCTACTGTAGGCGAATGGTTAATTACTACTAAATACAGGTGGTCTGTAACACAAGTTCAGACATTGTTGGCCGCAGTCTGTACAAATACCTTTCAAACGATACTGTACTTGTATTTAACGGCTCATCACTTCAGCTGAAAAAGGTATCTCTCTAACAGAAATAATAGTATATTGCATTAATTTTAATTTGAACTCTTAGCACTTGTGATTCTATGTCTTTTTTAAATTTAGAATGTTAGGTTAAAATCAAGTATAATTTCATTATTGAAATACGAGAATATGTTATTTAAAAATCGTCTAGCCAATCAAATTTATTTCCTTGTTTCCTAAATAAGAAATTCAAATTCTGAGCATTACTTTCAAAAATTCCGCACATGTATTACATTTTTTCTCCAAAAATCTGTCAGAAATTCTGATAACTTTTTTCAAATAATCAATCTGCCCGTTTCAATTTTTAAAATTTCACTTCAAACTTTTCCGACAATATGTGCACAACTCTGTGAGTAACTCACCAACCATTCTCTGGGTGTATTACTCGTAAGCCCGTACCCAACACCCTCGGAACTGGGGCTCTGGGGTAGTAATCTATTTCCGGCGACCGTGTTTGCGCGAGTTGCTCCGTATATACCCGCAGCAAGAATGTCCCCGTGACCCCACGGCGGCGACCCCCGGCGCTTGGGTGCTCGGTCACCGCCTGCCCCGTGGCTATGAGCGGGGGCGGGGCGGAGTGCAGAGACAAGGGTGGAACGGAGGCCGAGGGTGTGGCAGCGGGTTAGGCCACAAGGGTAGGAGGTGCCGAGGTTACGGCAGTGGCTTGAGAGGGGGGTGGGGCTAGAACGGAGGCTTGGGTGGGGTGGTGCCGAGGCCGGAGAAGTCTTGGCAAGGGTAAAGAGGTGGCCGGGGGCGGGGGAATGAGGGTGAGGGTGGAGCGGCGAAGGAGTGCACAGAGGCGAGGGTGGAGTGGAGACGTGGGGTGAGGCAGGAGATGGGGCAGGGAGGTGGGAGGGGGGAGGTTAGGACCGTGGCTTGGATTGGAGCAGTGGTGAGGTGGGGTGGGGCGGGGGTGGGGTGGAGGGCGGAGCAGAGATGGGTGAAGAGTCTTGGCTAGGGCAAGAGGTTGGGCTGGGAGTGGGGGGGTTGATCACAGGGTGGAGCGGCAAAGGGTGGGACCAGGAGGGTGAAAGGGGGTGAGGTTAGGGCCATATCTTGGACGGAGTGGTCGTGAGGGAGGAGTCCGCAGAGGCAAGGGTGGAGTGCAGACCTGAGGTGCGGCAGGAGACGGGACCAGTGAGGTGGGAGAGGGACCATGGTTTGGACGGGTTGGGGCGGGGCCGGAGGTGGGAATGAAGGCGGTGGGCGGAAGCGATGGCGAAGGCGAGGAGGCGGGGGCGAAGGCGGGGATGAAGTCGGAGGTGACAGCAGGGACGGAGACGGGCGTGAAGGCGGGGGCAGTGGCGGGGGAGGGGCGAGGAGGGGTTGTGGCGGGGGAGATCGGAGCAGGGATGGAGGAAGAGTCTTGGCTAGGGCAAGGTGGTGGGCCGGGGTGGGGGGTGGAACAGGAGGAGACGGAGAGCGGGGTCTTGTGGAGTAAGGGGGCCAGGGACGGGACACGGGTAGGGCCGTGACCAGAGAATGGGGGCCGCGGGGGTAGGGATGGGACCGGAACCGAGGGTGGAGCCGGAGGCGTGACGGGGCGGGAGCGGGCGAGGGGGGCGGCGCACTTCAGCGCGGCGGGCGGTCGAGCCACGAATTACAGCGCGTAGTGCGTCGCTTAATTGCGTTAATGTGGAGGCCCTCGGCCGCCATCCTCGACGTCCTCGCAACTCCTCCCTCGCATCTCCACCCTTCCACCGCCGACTCGGGTGCGTGTGCCCTCTCTGCCGACCCGGGGACCGCCTTCGTCTCTAAGGGCCTCTGCGGCCTTTGCAGCCCTCTGCTCTAGTCTCGTGGTCTCTACCACCAGCCTCTGTTGTTGCCTGATGTCGTCGCTGTGTATTTTTTTTCGAGTAAGTGCAGTGCTTGAGTTCTCCTTTCATCCATACAGCATTGTTAAAACCAGAGCGTTATTTTGTATTGCTCATCCGGTTTACTGTGTTTAGTTGTGCAGCCGCTGGCACATCCAATTGAAATAATTTTAAGTAGATCCTCTCCCTCTTCTGCTGACAATATAGCTCGCTTCCTATCTTATAGCTGTATTGGGCTACATTAATATCATAGATGTATGTCGTATAATTGACCGATACATGATGTAGGTCAGTAATCGCTGTGTCTGAGCTGATTGAAAGCCAAGAGATTCTGGGTCTTCTAACCCCTCTATTGCCTGAGATTTCCGTTCCATCACGTTCGCAACTGCCGCTGTCTCTTCGGCCCTCTATTGTCGCTACCGTTGACTGTCCTAGCATATGCGACTTCTACTGTCGCTACCTAATCCTTTTCAACGTCTTGGGGTTCTGTGGCTTTATTTAGCCTATATGGGTTTGTTAATATCGCACCTATATTCGGTGGCGTTGATTCCGTGCAACGTTTGGTTCTGCGGTCATTAAATACTGTAACGGGTCGAGATATCAGAGATTTTGAACATCAAAAATACGTTCACGTGCACGGCCTGTTTGGACTGAAACTACAGGTTGCTAAGGCCGAAAACCATAGTGACAGACAAGATATGCCAAGAAAAATAAATCAAGAACTAGATCAAAATTAGATGTCTGACTGAATGGAGAACGATTGATTTAGATGTCTGACTGAATGGAGAATGATTGATTTAGATGTCTGACTGAATTATGAATGAAGTCGGATAGATGACTGAAAAAACTTTGTGTCATGTAAGGCGTGGTATATGTTTACGTACAGAGAGAAACTGAATTTTTAAGTAACTAGCAGAGGATATATGTGTTGAAGAAATTTGAAGATTCGATGTGAGTAGGAGGTTGTACGTTCGGATTCGTGAATGATCTGTAATTATATTCAGAGAACTGTTAGGATTTGGTTTGTTTCTTTGTAGTTATTAATTGTGCAGTTTCTTTCTTCACTTTTTACTTTCTCGTATACGTACGTATACACGACGTCCATACGTAGTATGGAGAAATTTATGTAATTCTGTGCGAAAAACGGCGGATTTTCGACACACAAAAATTCCCTGGACACGTTGGGTTGGGTTGGTTGGTTAGTGATTTCGGGCGAGACAACAACTTAGGTCATTATTGCTGTAAGTGTAGTGCATGCTTTTTTCTCAGGAGATGGCGGTGATCTTCCCCCACTGGATAGCGAGATCCAGTGCCGACCTACTGTCCACTAGCGAACTTTCCCCATAACCAGGACCCTTCCACCAGTGGGACACCGCCCCCCGCCCCTGCCGGGACAAGCTCTAAGCTCCCGACTGGTCTCCCGACATGTGTAGTAGTGTAGTGCATGTTAATGTAAGTGTGTGTGTAAGGGGAGAGGATAGGACAAGGAATGGGAAGGACAGATCGCGCGCGGTCCGTGGCCTGTTTCTTAGGGTACTACTCGTACTTCGACATTCGCCTGATGTTGATCGGAGAAACCACGGACAACTACCGATCAGAGCAGCCGGCCGCTAGAATTCTCCTTCAGACAGCGACTTAGCTGAAAAGCTAGCGTCCAAAATCCTGCCGCCGCCAGGACTCGAACCTAGGACCTCGCGGTCAGAGGCGCTGCAGTGACATCAGTTCATGCACTGAGCTACCGCTCCCGATGCGTGGTTGTGGAGAACTCTGCTAGCCGGCGGAAGGTCGATGCCGAATATCGCTATTTAGAGGGAGAAGATCACTTCGCGAGGAAAAAAATCCACTAAATATTATTATAACATTATCAATAACAATGTCTCTTTAAGATTTCTGTTATTCTGCCATTGTGACAACCGTTGGAGTTCCAATTGCTGCCTGTTCCGTTCCGTGTCTTGCGCGCGCACTCCGCGCTGAGCGTGGGGCCTCCCGCGCCCTCTCGCGGCGATTTATCGGCGCAGTTGCGGTGGCGCCTCCGGCTTTATTACCCGGAGAATAAATATTTACTGCGCGCCGCCAACTTGCGAGCCACCCCGCCCTGCATGCGCCAGTCACTGCCCCGCCCCGCCCCACCCCTCCTCGTTCCGCGCCTCCGCCCCGCGCCTCCGCCCCTCCCCTCCGCCCCCCATCCCGCCACGCCCCGCCCCGCCACGCCCCGCCACGCCCCGCCACGCCACTCCCCACCCCGCCCCGCCACGCCGCGCCCCGCCCCGCCGCGCCCCGCCGCGCCCCGCCCCGCCCCGCCGTGTCCCGCCGTGCCCCGCCGTGCCTCGCCGTGCCCCGCCGTGCCCCGCCGTGCCCCGCGCTGCCCCGCCTCGCCACGCCACGCCACGCCACGCCACGCCACGCCACGCCACGCCACGCCACGCACCGTCCCGCCACGCCATCGCCACCCACCGCCTCCGCCGGGACGCCACGCCGTGCCGCGACGCGCCGCTTCGGCCGTCGTTTTTACCACTGCCGTCGTCGCTTTCCCCCTCATCGTCACACCATGCGACCTCCAAGTCCTCCTCGCCCTCCACCGCTATATCCCGTTTACTTTGAGAGGTGGCTCAGGGCATCAACTGATATCACTGCAGTGCCTCTGATCGGGACGTTCTAGATTTTAGTCCCGACGGTGACAGGATTTTTGACACTAGCTTGATAGGTAAGTAGAATTCAGTCGCTTTCTGAAGGAGAAATTTAGTGGCCGGATGTTCTGATCGGTAGTCTTCCGTGGTTTCTTCGATAAGCACCAGGCAAATACAGGAGCAGTATCCAAACAAAAAGGTCACACACCGCGCGCGGTCTTTCCTTCCTCTTCTTTATCCTATTCTCACCCCTTACACAGATACACACACACACTGAAGCATTCGATTTATATTTAAATCAGTACTACTTGAAAATAAATGACATATGGAGTTGTTGTAAAGGGTAATTTTAGCTGTTGTAAAGGAAAATTAGCTGAAATAATCTTTATCGCATCAAATATTCTTAGTGGTAATTCGAAACAAAATTTGTCAGTCGACGTGTAGGTTTGTGAAAAAATTAATTCGAAGTAAAACAATTTAATTTAAGAGAAATTACGTATGTGGTGTTTTCAGATGGTGTTCTTACTTCTCAGGACTAAAGTGTGTTTTGAATTAATTTAAGAATATGCACAACTTAACTATTTTAAATACTTATTTTAATAATTTTTACACACTTCTGGAAGAGAATGCACCTTTTGAAAGGAAGCAAGATATATTTTAGGAGGGTCATTCATTTTAGGTCCCTTCATTGAGGACAATAACTTTTGATCCGTTAATAGTTTTATTTATTGCTGGTATATAATTATTAACACGGTAACACTTCACTGTGAGCATTATTTTAAGGGAAGAAGGACACAAATAAATCAGAAAAAAATCATTTTTCAAATTTTGCGACATTTTATTCTGTCTTCTCCTGAAAATGCTGATGTATAGTTTGTACATGTTTTACTACGTTTTAGTCCTTAAAAATATTTAATGGAACTATGCTGTACTCAGGGCATTTAGAGGGTGGCTTAAGCCTTGGAGAATGAGAAAAAATATTATTTACTAAATATTTACAAAATTCGAGATGTTGTTTACAATTCATGGCTGTACTGTTAATTTACCTCTAGCATGTTTCCTTTGTTTATTCTAAATAAAATACTTATTGCTGTGAATAAAAATCAAAGTAATTGTGTTGTTAATGTATTGTAGTAAGTAGTTATATAGAAGTAATTGTATTGAATAAAAATAGAAGTAAAGTATTGTTGTGTAAATAAAACGCGGATTGTGGTAATGAAATAATTAGGAATGTCTGTTGGAATAAATACCAAATTTTTCATCCAAAGCAATACTAAACAACGTGCAAGCAAGTGCGAAAAGAAAATGATCTCCTAAAACAAAAAGAGAAGAAGAATTAGGAAGCGAAAAGAAAATGTAACAATTAGAGGGTTCCAGATGATTGAGAACATGGGACAGCAATGCACTGAGTGATTGAGTACACAGAAAATTACGCACCAAAACTTTAGTCAATTCACTCAAATTCTTGTTTTTTTAACTTTAGGAACATTTATCTCTGGGGAAAAATTAGTTCATGTTTAATTTTATTTCAGCACTATCTACAATGTTTGTTAAGTCTTAATCAGCAACAAAACTACCAAACAGGTCAGCCATTTAAATGTAAAAAATATTATAACGCAAACAATGTGTAATTTTTCCATAATTTAATAAAAATTTCTGTTCTGAAACAAATAATTGTATCTCAAATTTTGTATTTGATTTGCATTAACAAAGATTTAAATGTTAAATATTAAAAAATCCACCCTGTAAGTAAAATGGTTTTTGAAATATGTGTACCTAAAAATCATAAAATGAACATGGGCAAGATAGGGATGTCCTCCTCTCCTTAAAAGTGAGTTTTTGTTTTGGTGCATAAATATGTATTACACATATACAACATTTGTAGATGAAAACTATGTGGTATTCATTCTGACTAAATTTTTTAATAGCCCTCACGTAATTCATCCACAAATTTGCAGCGAATCCTTCGGATTAAGAATATCAGAATATAAAATTACCCTACAGAGTCGGCGTAATCCAGACAGAAATCTTCAAGAAACTCTGAAGGCTCAGAGATCACCTATTAATGCAAGGATAATTCCTAGTTGTGAGATTACTTTCTTGGATTAATTCTTTTGAAACTGAATTCTTCATGAGTAAAACGTTCATGAAAAAACTTTAATGTAATATGAGGTGCCCAAACAGATGTGGTTGTCTCTTCTGAGAGAAAAAATCAAATAATTCTCATTGTGTTTAAATATTTACTACATCGGTAATTAAAAGTTGATAAATGCTTCACAATTTTAAATGAAAGAATGGTCGTCTACTTCTTGTCTTATACATCACAATGCGTTGTTAAAAACGTTCGTCCTTTCAAAGAATTTTCGATGATTGGTGCCCATTAATAGTCATAAATTCCAAGTCAAGGAACTCGACATGAATTAAACAGGAAGAATACGTGATACAAGGGTGATTTATTTCCGTTTTGGTAACCGTAAATGGAAGTGTCTTCGTACCACGTTATACATCTCAAACGCACATTTATTTAAATATTAATTTAACGTACTTTTATTACTTCCTACACTTGCCCCATTATACGTAATCTAAATTTATACACCATTTTATAATCTAAATTTATACACCAAAAGAAGGAATTACATTGTAATGTTTAATTTTTATTCTGAAAGAAATTTTTACTCATTTTGTACTGATAATGGAATCGGGAAAGTTTAAATAAGAAGTACATTCGTTTGTGATACCATGTTACAACGAATAACTGAATCTCCTATTTAAAATATCATTATATCCACACATACTACTCTCAACTGATTGAGAAGATGTTTTCTCGTTTCTTAAGTAAACCGAGTAGCTTTCTCTAACAAAAGTATTAAATCCCGCTTTTCAAAAACTCCACGATATTATTTGATGGAGAAGATTTTTTTTGATGATATCTATTTTAAGTATTTTTATAATTTGTTAACAATTTCGCAACTTCAAAAATTTAATATTTTTGTGAATGTTCTCGATCACGTATCCAAATGAAAATTGTGTAACTGTGGAATGCGATAGTAACATTCGGAAAAACGTGGAAATTTTATGTAAAAGGGATTTCTTAATTTTTGAAATAGAAAATAATAGATATTAATAATATAAATAATATCTAATAATAAATATTAAAGGGTCGCATTATTTATTAAATTGTCTTAAAGAATGAACTCGAAGCAAACTACTTGTTCTAAATTAAGAATATTTAAGAATATATATACGAGTAATATTTGTGGAATTTTTTTTATCATTGATGTCCATTAATTTAAAATCTGACATTCACATTCTCAAAGGTTCTGACCTCTAACACTCCATTTACAATTATTATTTCGAAGTGTTACATTAATGTTTATATTGTACTTTCTTGTACCAGAATATACATAAAACACATTTTATTAGTAATCAAAACATGCTATCCTAGCGGAATATTGAACTTAATAAAATTTGAGAAATAGTGAATTAGAACATCTGAGAATAATCGATGGATAAAACCTAATCCTACTGCACCTAACCAAAATGCACTTTTCGCACTATTATCATTACTTTTATTTCTTACTATTCAGCTTTACAAGCTCTCCAGGAGATTGATTTAACACCAGTACTTTTTTTTAAGCTTTTTAACCTCCTTAAGGAAGTTATTTGCTTTTCTTAAAATTAAACTGCAGGAGAACCTGTAGGAAGAACACGTATGGATAACACAAACACACACAAACATCCATGCCCGAGGTGGGACTTCAACCCGCGACCCTTCGGTCCGAGAACAGTACTTAGCGATCTCGGCCACCGGGCCGACAACACCATTATTGAAGGGTAGGAACCGCTGTAGACTTCCTGACCGGTGAGAAGCGATCAGTCACATCGGTCATTGCACTGTCCAGTCGACACAGGGGCCCAGAGGGTCCTGCAACCATCCTCTCCTCCGGGGCTGCTCTACGCCCCCAGGGCCCCACGATTCCCCTAGTGGCGGAATCCGGCATTGCCTGCGGGCGCGGGCGGGGGCGGGGGCGGGGGGGACGAGGAGGGGTCGAGGCGGGGGCGGGTACGGGGCGGAGCGGGGGCGGCGGAACCGTCGCAGCTGTCGCCCTGCCCCCAGGGAGAGTCCGGGCGGCGGGGGCGGAGCCGGGGGGCGGGGCCGGGGGCGGGACGGGGGCGGCGCCCGAGTTTGATCTTAATTAATTGATGGATGGCAGAAGTCTGTAACCGAGACTTAATGCAGTATTAAAGATGGCGAGACGCAACTCTCCAATTAAAAGTCTCCTAAAGGCTTTTCTGCTTCTTTTGTCATTCCTTTTCCCCGTCCTTCTTCCCGGAACCGATATGAGAGGCTCCCTCCCCGCTGGTTTCGGTCTAAGGCGACGCGCGCGGCGCTTGTGTCCTCGCAGACGTTTCGGAACACACAACTGACGCTCCTAAACCCGCGAAATTGCTTCTGGAAGGCGCTTTGCTCTGGACGCGGCCTGCACTTGCGTCCACGGTGCCACCTTCATTTTCATGGCATCTGCTGCGAGCCCTACACTGTAATACTTGAACAATACAAAAACAAGTGCAGATAGTCTTTATAAAATGTTATCAATACCATTTGATTAATAATTTGGTACTAACAAAAATTAAATAATAAGAAATTGTTGGGTGGCATGATAAGAAATCAATCGTGTGGCACTGTGACATGAAGCACTGAATGAGAAAATGTTTGTTTAAATTTAATTAGATTTTGTCAATGACTAGTGAACAATTGCAAATTTCTGTAGTACATATTTCTGTATTCCACCACCGGGCAACAAAGGATGTGTTCAATCATACAGTACTTTTTTTTTTAATTTTAGTATAATATTATATTTTCACAAACTAGATCTCACGAACCAGTTCCCACAGGGACGAATCCAGTCAATATTATACAAGGGGAAAATTTTAGTTTGGATCTCTCTCCTAAATATTATCAAATTATTATTTTTCATCTGTAACTTGGAAACAAAATGTTTTGATAATAGGAGCACTCCTTTAAACATGGCGTAATCAGCATGTGGGAATGATACATACATACATTTATTTGAACTGCAATTGGGTATGACCCGATGGCAGTTAAATAACAATAATTGCAATAATAATAACAATATTAATAATAATAACAATAATCAAGGAGTACAGTACAAGCCGAAGATGCAATAATCATACTATCACTAATATTAAGTATTATAACAACTATTTCAACTCAGTCATGATATCCAATAATTATGTTGGTGATGTTAAAATTTAATACAAGCTACATAAATATTGGCTAAATTCGATTTTTTTAATTCATTGATCGCGTTCACTACACTTAACTACACTGCACTGCACTGCACTACACCACACTGTTTTTGCTCTGAATTACTGTGCTTCTGTGAATAATGAGTAAAATTTCAAAAGAAGGGTTGGTATGTTAGCATGACCGTCACACTCCTCCTCCAAAAGGAAAAGCGGGCGCCGGATTGGCTCCAGACGCCCGCTTTTACTTTTGACACCGCAGTGTTTTGTTTCGCCTCCGCTCGCAGCGCTGCTCGAGGAGAACCCCCGTTCGTTTTATGGGTCTCTTCCCGCCGTAGCTTTTTGGCCGACACTTAGACTAGTCGCAAAATGAGACGCAGGTCCGTGACGTGACGCAGGGTTCACGGACCTGCGTCTCATTTTGTGACTAGCCTTAATCGAATCGCACTGCCCCAGGGGGGGGGGTGACGTGCGGTCCCATCCAAAGGCTTCAGAGAGAAGCCAACTGGGCCCCAGACCCCCAATCGCATTGAGGTCCCGCAGTTTTTTTATTCAAAATACATAAAAAAGTGTTTACTTCCAATTCAAACCAACCACTAATCAAAGCTTGATTTGTTTAGTGTAGCTTAGGTTGTCCGTATTTGGCAGGACATGTCCATATATTTAACAATTGTCCTGGCGTCCCTACTTATTTTTTCAAAATTGGCAAACTGTTCGTGTAACAAATATCGATCGTGTTACCCGTAAACATCGATCGTGTAAGCACCGTATGTGGCACATTAGGCATGCCGCCTAAAGGAAAATCGAAGAATAAGTGCCGTCATCCTTCCCGTTCGCAGCAGAACTCATCCTCGGACAATCAACAGTCAACTTTTCAGGCCACTACTCCTCGGCAATCCTTGCTAACTGAGTATGGGTCGACATCTCGGCCTACACAGGCGAACATGGACGACGCCTCTTCAACGGCCGCCCTGTTGGCCACGCTTCAGCGGCTGCTACAGACGCCGGCCACGAGTCCACAGCCTAAATTCGACGCCGAGAGGGCGTGGGATTACGTCAGTCAGCAAGCCGACAACGCCACACTGGGGAAAAGAGATCAAGTCGAATGCACGTACTTGAAGCTCCTGCGACCCGTAATGTCTCACTTAACTGAAGTTGAAAGGGTAGAGATATTTGGAGCGGATCGACAGTGAGTGAGTCCCTCGTTAAGTTCAGTGTACAAGTCGACAGAAGATGACTACATGACTACATGATTGTGGCCATTAGTATCTGGTGACGTAGCTACGTTCATGGACATCTTCTGGTTAGCGGCTGTTAGGAATTTGGACTTGGTGTACTCTTCTGGCGTTTCGAAAACATTGGCATTGTTTCTGGTTCAAGTGTGACCTTTGGAATATGGTATCAAAGCCCAAAATAAACTGTCATATTGTTACGACTTATGTTCCTTATTTTGAATACATCAATTAAAATTTATTTTTTCATTATTTTTTTAAATAAAAAGAATATTAATAAATTGTAGTTGAAATATAATTAACTTAAAAGTATTAATGGGGCAATGAACTTGTTTAAAATAAACGAACCCTGGAACTCTTCCTTCAAATGTTTCCTCACTGCTCGCCCGTCAGCGGGGAAGAACACCGCCACGCCTCACGATAAAAACAACACTTACGGGACAATCAATTCAATATGTGATTGTAATATTAGTCAAATTGCTTGATAACTCACATAATAAACTAATGGTTACTCATGAAGGACAAATAAAATTTGGTACAAAATCTGACATTTTATCTACCTACACTAGTCAATACTTCGTCTTATCTTTAACGCTCCGAGGAAGACAGATCTTTCCCTACATAAAATATTTAACAAAAAGAATTTGCAACTTACAAACTTTTGTCTGATATCTCCAAGTAAATGCCTTCGTACCGTAGCTATTTATGTGTAATGCATTGTCAACCATATGCGGATGCGGTTTCCGTACTTTTATTCTTGTGACATTGAAGAATTCTATAAACTAAATGTAGCTACTACAAGCAATGTTCAGAATATAGAACGCCAATGAGGTAGTTGTGATTATTTGAGCTAGTGCCAATTTCAACATCTCCATTTCAGGTTTACATAATACATGTGATAATTTCGAGCAAAAATAATGATCTGCGCTTCATAAACAAATGAAACTTCATTAGAAATACATGACTGCGATGAATGTCAAAACATGTAGGATATATTCTGTATCAAAAACAGCAATGACAAATGAACAATTTCAATTAATAGAAATTAGCTACCGAACAATTCAATCAATTAATTAACTGAATGTGTGTTAATGAAGTGAATAAATAGCAGTGAAGCCTTCTCTCTGAAGCACTAAAGTGAAGCACTAGCAAAGTGCAGCAAGAATAGACACTACACCCTTCATCTAACAGCGGTGAATAACAGCTTTAGTGATCGCAGCAAACCCTGAAATTTGTGTCTCACAGCCAAGATACAATCATTACGATTCACATGAAGTATGATACGCGCTTTGTAAAGCATTGCGGAAGACCTCACAGTACATTTACCAGCAAAGCATGACGTTATTCACTTAATGATAACATTTGTGAATTTAATAATATTGTGGTTTGTAACTTTTCAAAGCAATAATCTTTATATTTAATAGCCTACCGATGGGTAAGTTTTTTACAATTTGTAAGAAATCATTCACATAAATTTTTAATTGCGCTGTTGCGAGGCAGATAATTATTTCTAATCCTACGTCAAACATAGTTAAGAAGAGTAGAAATAGATTTTTGCAGATTATGACATACGAAACAGATTATTGCAACATACTTTACAACCACCCTTAACTAGAAAACGATGCGTCGTAAGCCCTGGAAACCAACCACACTATATTCTTTACCGAGGAGGAACATGCGTTTTGGGAGACAGCTTTTTTTGTGTGAACAGGAGATTTGGGGGACAGGAGTTGACTATTCATTCGATAAAAGGCGACCGACTGATAATTAATAGGAGGCCGCGGCATATAAGAACTTTTATGTAAACATTTTTGTTTTACATTGCGAAACTGACAACTGTAGTAATGAATAGTCGGAATATTTCTGCTAATTAATTTAATTTATTTTAGTGCTTTGATTAAAATTAATATAGCTACTGTTTTAATTAGGATGAAGTAAAACATGTTAAGTTCCGTAAATTGAAATACGTATTTCAAAACAAAAAAAGTTGAAAATTAAATTATTGTAGGCCACAACTAGAGACTAAACGACGGAAGTTTTCATCCCCATAGCTGCTATGATTTACTTTTATCGGCGTCGACAGGGATTAGTAACATAAACTAGTCTATCAGGTTTTATTGAACGAAAAAAGTCGAATAATAAGTAAATATTTAGAAGTTTATTAGAATTTAATATTTCCTATTATCTTTGAAATGCTCAAAAATGGCTTTCAAATAAAGGAATCGAGTAAATATCGATGATTAACATGTCACCCATCCGCAGGAATTACCTTGCAGTTTCATCACCACACAAACATATTGATCCAAACACTGCACCGATCATAGAATTGAAATATGTACGGGCTGTGTCAGAATGAATGTTACAAACTTCTAAGTCTCGTAGAGGATCGAAAATGGTCAATGTTTAATAATGAAAATATAGTGGGAAATTGCATATAACGTAGTTTTATTCACGTATATATGTGACATTGGTCTCTAATTGCTACGCAATTTCGTTAGGAAAGTTTTCGGCAAAGACGTGAAATCTCCTTGCCGGTGTTAGAACGTGGCCTGCAAACAATTGCACATAATTAGTTGTTAAAATTATTCAATTGACCAATTAATGAGTCTACACTATTGTAAGGAAGCACCTTCTCAATAGGTTGAGATATATGATACTTTTTAAATAATTTGCTGCGCCTTTGTCATGACGTAACGCTTCTCATAACCCCCATTGGGCGTTGAGCGCTTAGGAGTAATCCTCCGTTACTTATGTTTCTATAGTCAATGTCTTTAGGAGTAATCCTCCATTACGTAGTCCGTTAGTCGTCAAGAGGACCGCCAGGTAGCATCTCCGCGTATGGGCCTCTCTCTTCCGCGCTCCTAAGTCACTACCCAGCAGCCAGAATTTGGAAGGAACTAGAATAGGGTTAGGGATTAGGACAATTCACAGGGGTTGGACTAGCCCTTGTGAAGCAGCTGAACTCGTTTTGTTGAAACAAATTTCACATGAGATTGTCCGGGAATCGACGGGAATTGAACCCGGACCTCCTTAGTGAAAGGTAAGTGACTTTGCTCTTGAGCCACGAGGCAGCCAATTACTATTCATAATGTGAAGACTACACATTTTTATGTTGAGTATACATCTATTTATTTCATTTTACTTTTATAAACGATTATTGATAATTATGAAAATACGAGGTGCATTACCAAATGCAAAGTAGATATACGTAAAAGCTAACACTCGCCAGGCACTAGCAAACTGCACTTCCAAGAGTAGAGGGGCTCCAACCTTCTCCACCTCGGTAGCACTTAAAAGCAAACGATCGCTGAGAACCACGGACATTTCACAAGCGAGCGCCAGCCATCCCAATACGAAACGAGCTTTCTAAGCACCGCTCCCCACGCCCCACCCCCAGCAGCCCCGCCCGCTGCCCGCACCCCACCGCGCACCCGCCAACCCAAATATTGGACGTCCCATTACTTCGGATCACATCGTTACCCTCGTTTTCCATATAACCAAGACAAACGCACGCGCGCCGTTTTTATCCACTCTATAGTTTTAAAAAGCCAATTCCTAGCTGGAAATTGAAAACTTTAACTGGTAGCGGAGTTTCCATCAGCTGCGTTTTTATCGCCAATAACCCTCCACAATTTTAAACCACTAATCGCGTCGGGAGATGGGCTGCCCGGTGATCGGAGCCATCATCTCGCAATTTAGGTAGGAAAGCGGGGGCGGACGGCGGTGATGAAGACGGCGAGGTTGTTTTTGTTGCCGTTTTTTGGGCCCCTGCGATACGCCGCTTTTTGTGTCGTCGGGTGCCATCGCGTCGTGGCGGACCCTACTTGTTTATCACTTAGCTTTCGCGAGGCTTAATTACTGGACGACGTTCGTTTTTATGCCGCCTTTTCGCGTGTGTTGGCGGCCCTGCCTGGCGTGCGCGGTTTGTTGCGCCGGCTTGTCGTCGGGGGTACATGGAGTGACAGCTGGGGGCTGCTGGTGCACAGGTGGGGAGTGCTGGGGTTGAAGTTTTACAACTGTGGACATTACGGTTTGTGAAGAACGTATGTAAAGTTTATTTAGGAACACGGTGTTCAGCTCAAGTATACTTGTTTTTAAATGTACAGTGTATGAAAATGTGTTATTGATTAGTAACATTCCCTTTAGTATTCATTACAAAACTAGCGAAACTATAAAATAGAACATTCTCATTGCATATGAAAATGCATTAAATAAATTTTATATTTAAATTGCGGCTTTATTAATGTATCAATCTCTTTTCATGAAACTACTTCAAGGTCAGCACAATATTCAATTCAAAAAACTTTAAAATAACATAAATAAAACTCATATTTAGGTGAATATGTAGCTCACATATCAGTTTATGGCAAATGTTAATTTGAACATCTATGTAATTAAAATTATTAAAGAAAATAAATAAATTAAATGTCTTGCCAAGGAATAGATGTCAAAAAGATCATTACGATGTTAACAACATACAAAACACTAGACATCGTGTGAAGATGAAGAGATGATAAAGATATGATATGTAAAATGTCATACTTTTTATACTCTTCACTGATATTATTAAGTTGCTTTATTTAACATTGGGATGGAATGTACACTTAGTGTTTCCGAGGGAGAAACAACAGTCTTTAGAAATAATGCAAAATCTCATCAGATAAACTATGTGTTTACTTTAATAATTATAAATAATGCATTGTTGAAGAAACTTAGAATTCAATTTTCTTGAATATTTTTACACAACATAAATAATTATTTTCACAATTAGAGATGAAAACTGTCCTATGCGGTTTGTGTTCTTCATCATAGTTATGTTATAATGAATAGGACATTTAAACAATTCGTTTTGAATATTTTCATGTATTGCAGTTCAGTTATTAACGCTGCTGTAACACGCTATCTTATGAAATACATGGTACATAGTGACTTTTGATAAACCATTTAAGAATTTCTTATCAATTGATTCAACTTAATTTTCGCATGTGCCAGGTCTACATCTTATTTCTATACTCTTTTCATACTAGAGATTTTTTACCACCTATTAGGAAATCCTTTGAATAATATATTTTCAGTACTCAGAAGTCTAAATCATCTAAATGTGAACGAAGTAAAATTTATTATTTCATCTATTTTCGCGTTTATCATTACAATATTAATTTGATTTATACAAAATAATTTGCATAAGGGTTTTGCAAAAGCATTAAAATGTGAAATTCTGTAACAATAACAGCACCATTGACCCATTCACGGTTCCCCTAGAAAACCCTATACTTTGGGCTTAGTAGTCCAGTTTGAAGACTGAAGTAAAATTATTGTACATTGATGCAAATTCTATTTTAGAAGAGAGTATTCTATTATTGATGTGAGTTTTTATGAACATAATATGCGTAGTGTTAAAAATATAAGGTTCCTGTCATAATTCACATAGCAAAATATATTGCACATTATTTATCAATCCAGGAACTGTTAAACTGAACCCTTTTTACTTTTAATTAGTTTCCGTATTATTTTGATTATTTCCTCTTGGGAATAACCATTTTATAAGCGAGACGTATTTTGTAATGGAGATACAATATCTGACCAGCTTCCGGCTGTAAATGTGAATTGTTTGATTTATCGGACGATACACAATGGCGGCTAAAAGCAACACATGTTGTGGACAAAGAAAACTACAACACAACGAGCCCTGTTGCTAATGGGTAGGAGTAATAATCTACCAGATTATTTTTGGTAAACTTGGTCCATCACAAAATAATGTTTGTCCATCAATACATTACAGTAATGTGAGTAAAACAATTACTGTTATAATAAACCAGAAATTAATAACATTTTCTTGTAATAATGCAATACACTAAACACTTTTCATTGCGTGTTACACAAAAGGAAAATAGAACCCTTTGTGTAAGAAAATGAGGATTACACGTTGACATATACAATTTTCCAGCAAATATTCGATACTTACATAATTGTTATACATTATTTTTGAAAATATATTTAACAAAAATGTGATATGAATGTAATTTAAAAATTATTTGGAAAGGAGAGTTGGCTTCGGAAAGATATTTCACATTGTACATTTATTCTTTGGCCTTCATGTCGGAAAGAGTGACTGAATTTGACGAATGGCGTAGAAATAAATCCCATCAATAGGCCACAAAGTTGCATGGACCTAAGTTTCAGAAGTTGTACTACCAGATTATAGTAGTGCTTACAAGATGTAGTAACAGAGTATAAGACGTGAAAGAAGATAATTATGGTAATGTCTGTAACGAGTAAAGCTACAGAAACACTTTTTGCAAACAACCCATTTAAAATTTGCCTGCTGTAATTTCGAACACGAGGCCTCCAATACACAGATTGCTGTATTAATTATTTCATTTTTCAAGGATCGTCAACTACTGTAGCTATTGGTTATGTAAGCATCGTGTACATTGTATTCCGGGATGAAGCGGTGTTCCTCACACCGATTTACACGTCGGATTGTAAAGTTTTCTCTTCCAGAATTTTTCGGCCTGATCCATGGTCCGTTTGTTAAGGCACTGTTCCGACATTTGACTGATATTCCTCGTAGAACCACGAAAAACTACCGACCACAACAGTCTACTAGCGGCCATTACCTTCTGCCAGTGAATGAATTCGACTTAGTTTTCTAGCTGATATAAAAATTTTGCCATCATCGAGACTCAACTCCCAGAACCTCCCTATCAGAAACGCTGCTTTGGAAATTGTTGCAATGGGCATCTTAGCCGGCATCGAGTCGCAGAACATACGAGTACATTTTTTTCGTTCCATAAAATCTCACTCTTCTATTCCTTTCAATATTATTTAAAGTGATTTCCTCCCAATAGTACCAGCTTCCATTAAATAGAAATGAAAATAAAATTGAAGATCGGTTATTTACTCAATATTCCTTCATTTTATTTAATTAATTAAATTCGTTGCAAGAATGCACTCAAAAGTAATTCGTTTCTGCAGAATTCGACGACGACATTCCAAAGCAAGGAGAGAGAAGAACGAGGACGCACAAGAGCGCCTAAAACGTGGATCATATGAAACTGTGAGTCGTAAAATTCTCAAGGTTGGCGCGTTAAATTCAAGCGACGGAGAAGGAAATTACACGGCTCATAAGCTTGTATTGGCCACGGCTACGCTGCTTAGGATAACGGACGCCAAGGCACCGTAAAAAATCGAGCTGGGAGCACACAGCTGTCGCAAGTCCCAACGCAGGCTGGCCCAGGCTGGAATTCGAAAGGTTTTTATAGGCGCCGTTTGTGTAATTGCATTATTGCTTTCCATAACTGCATTATGGCGCGTTTCTTCTCCCTTTTGCTTGAAAGAAATGGAAGCCATTTAAAAATTAATTTAGCGTTAAATTTTAAGACAGGCGTGTGATTGCGTGGAAGTCTCGAGAGTTATAGTTTCTGAATATTTACAGAGCTTTGTTTTTGACGATATCCTACTTTATGTGTACGTACTTAAAATTCTAATTTTAATTTTTGTAATTCATTATTATTAACATGTACTTTGAATTATCTCCCCACAGGAAAATTACTTAAATAGATTTTACTCTATGCACAACGACTTCCTATATTTTTTTCGAGCCGTACGTAAATTTTGTAAAGAAAGTGATATTATTCTTTAATTTAGTTTCTATAAAGTAGTTTATTCTCGTATTTTGGAGGAATTAACTTAGTGAGGTTCTTCAATTTTCGAGAAGACCGTTAGAGATTAACACGGCAGAAGAAGCGAGATACAAAAACGTGCTTCAAGTATTTTGTTTTGATTGTCTATTAAAACTTCTAAACGTATGAAGCCTTTTGTAGGATTAAATGTAATGTTATATATTTACTGCACTATAGTATGTAATGTATTCAAACATTGCTCTTTAATTAACAGGCTTTGTCTTTTTGCCTTACAAAATCATAAAACCATTGCCAACCATTATTGAAAAAAATGTAACGAGAAAGGTTGCTTGAATCAGAATACTGTAGAAAAGAGAATTTTCAATAATATATATCTGAAAATGGTTCACGATGGCGTATACACGTACACGATGGCGTGTACGCGTATGGCGTTAGAGAAAAGCACTCGATCTCTGGAACAGTTAAATATCTAGAGAGTGAGTGAAGGGTGAAGGAAGAGTGAGTGTTTTTGGAAGACGTTAAGAGTGTCAATGTTGAAATTTAGGTTTTAAAGCCAAGGATGCTATTTCAATTGATCAATTTTCCCAATTTTTTGTATTATAGTAGTTTAGTCTGAAAATTTACTAGCTTGAATTTTTAGACTTTTCAAAGTATTATTGTAAGATTGACAGAATTGCAAAAGTGGTATTGAAAAAATACAACTTGTAAGGAAAAGAAGAACGAATTTATTATAATAAACGTTTTTATTTGGAGCTTGTTGAGCCCATTATTTCTTTAAATTCATATCCAGGGCTGGAGGGTCATTTGATTGTTCAGATCTCCACTAAAAAACTCGAGTTGAGAGCTCGAGTATATAAAATTTATTTACAACTTAACAACATATTTAAATAATATACAAATGGAAAATGAAATAAACGATTCTTACTAAACATAAAAATTAAAGATAGGTACTTATAATTCTTCCTTTTCCCGACTCTGAAACAGGTGCAAAAAAAAGCGACATATCTCCGTTAAATTAGAGAAACATCCGGTACAATATCTCGCCGCCGCGATTACCATCAGTTATTTGTGAAATTTCCCGTCATAAATTATCCAGATTTATTAGACAGCGGTACCGAAGGAACAATAAAACGCCACTTCTGCCGCTATATCTTTTACCATGCCGCTCAAATATACAGCCGTACAATAAATAGTAGGGTGAAAAGCGTATACGAAAACAGAATTGTTTCTCCATAAAGCGAAACTCGATAGGAACAATAATAAAACTTGCCGCCTGACTTTCTCGCACTCACTGCTCTCTCGTGGAGTTTCTATTTCTTTTTATACAATCTGCTTTTCTCTCCTTTTACTTTATTTTTGCTCACGCATTCTCTTCATTCCTTCATAATCTATTTCTACACTTTTATCTTATTTTTCCTTTGAGGTCTTTCTTATTTTCTTTCTATTTCCTTTTGCTTATTCCCTCCTTTCTTCCCTTATTTTAAAGAGTGTCTTCTCTTTCACTTTTTTCATTTTTCCCTTTCTACGGTTTCTTTTCTTTCTTTCTGTTCTTTTTGCTTCAGCCTTTTCTTTCTTCTACTTCTCTTTGCTAATATCATTTTCTTTCTTTCCCTCGTTAGTCGTTGAAAAACATGGAAAAGAAAATAAAATTTGCAGAAATACAATGCCTATTAGAAAAACCTGGAAGATACGAATGATATGCGGCATTAAATTATGTTCAAATTATTAGAATTTGAATGTTTTATGCTTACACCATATAAGAATCCTTCCTAACTGCTGAAGTAAATAATACGCATTGATGTCCGAACATAAAAACGGACTAAAAGAAAAATAGGACTAATAGAAGTTAGAGAGTACAAGAAGCAATAATAATGTTTATTTTTATATAATAATTTTAGATTTACAGCGTTAGGTCTGAACTACACTTCCAAAGTCGTAGACTTATATAATGTGAGTGTAATTTCTAAGATTGAATTTGAATTTAGACAGTTTGCAAATACATTTCACATTTGCCAAGTATTTTTAAATACTACATATTAAAGTTCGTTATTGTACACTACTTTTTATTTAAGAAACAACACAGAATTCACTAATTATGTCGATTACACGATAATAAATGTGTTAAAGAGAATGAAATAAATTATAGAAAATCGTTTGAAAGTGAAGTTCGTAAATGTACGTCCTACATCGCCTACATCAAATCATAACCAACACTTTCTATGTTCACCTTTTCTCCCTTGAATTCATGAACTCGTTTCAGAAATAATTAGAATTACAATTTTATCCTAAATAATCCATAATAGCTCGATTTGTCTAGTTGCTTTTTTATAGATATTCCAGATATAACATATTCATACCTTAACATTCACTAAAAAGAAAAAGCTTTTATATTGGACAACATGGATAAGAGCCAAAATTTATTGTTTATTTATCCTTGAAAATAGATTTTATTACATGGGAGTGGTTTTTTTTAAATTTAAGTAGTATATGACTTAGTGTAGGGATCACAGAATTTTGAAAATCACACAATTCATTTTTCCCCATAGCACGTCATACGCAGTTTGAACTGTTTTTTGACGTTAAATAAATAAAAATAAATAAAAAATAAAGAAAATAGATTTTATGCTGTATTTGTAAATTCATTGAAAACCGCATATAGAGTCTTTCATACTCCTACAGTATGTACGAAGAGATGCCAATCAAAAGCGCTATTTGATGGAGAACAATATTTAGTGACCCCTTGAAACCATGTCGGACAATTAACCCAACCATTTTGTTGGCAGTTTCGTTTTGCGTTCAAAGAGAACACGGAGCAAATTAAAACTATAAGTGCATGAAACGATTTCAATCTCATCGTCAATACGCCTTTCCGTCACATCTTCGTCACCGCTTAGGTTACTACCTCTAGACTACTAGTTACTAGTCTCTATGCATCCTCCATGGCGTAGATTAAAAATCTCTTGAATAAATTCTCGCTGTTTCCTACCAGTTCGCATCATCAGAACTACCTGCAGGTAATTTCCGATGCGAACACATTTACAAGACAGTACTGCCGCACACTGGTTCAATCGAGCCTAAAACATGGTCATAATTGCAAATGCGAGTGGATTTGAATAAAAATGGGTGTCAATGGGTTTTTAAGGTCACTGAATTTGAATATCATAATGAAATTTCAAAACTGAAAATGGCAGCTTCAAAATTCCGGACTACTAAAAATCTGAATCCGAAAACTCCGAATCTACTAATTAAAAATCAAATAAAATGCATAAAAATTGTACTAATGGAGTCCTGGAGATCGCTGATTTCGAATATCATAACGAAATTTCAAAATTCAAAATGGCTGTTTCGTAAAGGCTAACAAACTCATAAAAATGTACGCGATATGTATAAAAATATGGATACAATGGTTCTCGCGATCGCGGGTTAATATTGTTACAATTTCAAAAATTTGTATCAGTAGTTTTCTTATCAAAAGTAATTATCAGAAGGGGAAATCGAAAAAATATAATGAGAAAATAATTACTTTTGGCGTCAAAGGCAATTCCGAGATATCCAGTGTTAAATCTTACGATGTAGCATTGCAATAAATTGGCTATAAAACAAAAATGTGCATATATGTGCAGCTAAAAGTGTATTATTCTGATTAAGGGTATTCTATTTTATAAATAAAAAAAATTTTTTGAGGCAGGAATTTGCAGGGTATTCAATATTATCAACAATATACATGACTAACATAGTTACGCTCCGTAGGTTAGAATTCAGTCGTATTATACATAAAATTAATTGATACTTTTTCTTAAAAATATACATAACTTATAGTCAAAAGTATTTTTTATTCAGAAATACCTAAAGAATCCACAAAAAAATTAAACATTTTTTACTTCACAAATATCGTTGACAAGAATCAATGAATTCGAGTGTTTTGAGCAACGGTAATTTTACGAAACCATAAGGAAGGCAAAAATGATTAAAACAACTTTCTGGTGCTGAAGTAGTGGGCATCAACGTCTTCAGAACGAACTTTGATAAGTGAGAATTCCGAACGCGCACTTTGAATTTTGCCACTATGGCCAGGATTTTGGCCCGATTGAACCAGTGTGTGCCGGTAAGCTTGAACGTCAGTGTACCTTTGTTTGCTCCAGTGTAAACAACGTTTTGTTTTTGAGCGCTAAACTTGTCAAGTTTTGTGCTAATAAAAGAGTATTTGCGAGGAATTTTATTGCACTATTTTATTCAGAAAAAATCTGCAACTGAAACACACAGAATTCATGTTGAGACTCATAGTAAACATGATCTATCAAAAACAAAACACAGAGGCTGGTTTCGACCCTTCAAAAATAATTATTTTGTTCCTGGTGATAAAAAAAAGCTTTGGGGCACCGAAAAAGTTTAAAGACGATCAATTGGAGACAATACTTAATGAAGACGCATGTCAGACGCAAGCTGTCATCACAAAATTGTTTGAAAGCATTAGAAATGATCCAGAAGCAAGGGCAAATGATGCTACGTTGAACAGCGTTATCTCACGTGTAAACCGCTGCTTCAACAGCAGAGAAGAAAAGATTTTTTGTATTGCATCGTGACTGCCAATGAAAAGGTTGATACCCAAAGCGTAGAAGATCGTGGGGTAAGCCCGACCACACATCGACATTATGCGCAAAACCAACTATCCATGGTTCGACTCTTCTTCCCTGCATTTGATGGGGTCACCCGAGTGTAATTCATTATGAGCTCTCAAACCAAACAAAACTATCATGGGAGATCACTATCGACTCCAATTGATGGGTTTGAGCCAAGCCCTAAAAGATAAACGGCCGCTATACGTGCAAAGACGTGACAAGTTGATTTTGTTACATGACAACTCTCGGCCACAAGTTGCAAGAACCGGTGCAAAACTACTTGAAAACATTTATATGGGAAGTCCTGCACCACCCATCGTATTCACCAAACATCGTTTCTTCATATTATCACCCATTCCGTTCGATGGCACATGGACTGGCGGAGAAGCGCTTCTATTCTTATGAAGATACCAAAAAATGGGTTGATTGTTGAGTAGCCGCAAAAATAGTCGTATTCCGATGTGGAATTCATGTGCTGCCAGAAAGATGGGCAAAAGTATTGGTTAGTGATGGGTTATTAATTATCATAAAAGACAGCGAAAACGTATTCAAGCACCTTTTATATAGATGCTGCTGGCTGTTCAGACTCTGGCACCTGCACATTTGCCATCTTTATTTCGAACTCTTCCTTCGCCATCTCCCAAATTCCGCCACTTCATGACCCCGCCATCTCCTCTTACGAATCCTTAATCACAGCCAACTAAACCTCCACCATCTTCTCTTCCACTACCTTCTCCTCCGCAACTTCAGGTTCACGCTGCTCTTCATTCCATGTCCAACTCTATTCTTAATTCACGATTTCCTACGTTTTCATCTCTACCTTCACCTCCATTTACACTCCCGCCCCTACCTCCACATCGATCTCCACTTTTATTTCCACTTCCACTACCATCCCCATCAACCTCCTCAATAAAACCCCACGTCCACATCGAGCCCTAACACCAGCTTATTTTCCACTTCCTTCTCTAACAGCTCCGCATTCCTGCCACCTCCACAAGGCCCAGCTTCCTTCCCTACACTCTCCTTTTGCCCCTCCGCAACTTTCAGTATACCCAATTTGTCCCCACGTACCTTCACCTCCACTTCCACCTCCTGCTCCACCTCCACTTCCTCCTTCACCACCTTTCCTTCCCCTCCACCACCGTCACCAACTCCACTTCCTCCATCACCTCCGTCTCCAACTCCACATCCTCCGCTATCTATAGAGCCTCCGCCACCTCCACCAGGTTCGCCTGCGCCATCACCGCGTTGGCTTATAGAAACAATGAAAGCCCCGCGGGCATGGCCGCGCGTGCTTCCACGCTTGTTCATGTTATACTGGAATCAGCAGCTATGAAACGCGCCCGGGGAGCGCCGACGCCTCGGGGGCGGCGGCGGCGACGGCGGCGGCGGGGGTGGGGCCATCGGTGGCGGCGGCGGCAGCGACGGAGTCGTCTGGGTGGGGGTGGGGGAGCGAGGGCGCGGGTCACGAAAGACCAACGTAACAAGGCATTCTTCCGGTGCTGTGTAAATAGGAGGAAGCGGAGCCAAGAGGGCGGGGCGGGGGCGGGATGGGGAGGGGGCGAGGGCGCGGGCCGGGCCGGGCCGGGCTTTCGGTAGTAAACTTCCGCAGCCGCTAGCTTCCTCCCTAAAGAGGTACACAGAGGAGCGGGGTCGCGGAGAAGGATGGGGCCGGGGTGAAGGGGGAGAGGGGCGGGCCGCCAGAAAATTAATATCGGAACGAGCCGGATGCTACGGCGCAGTAACCCCGCTGGCAAACAGCTCCCGGGTGCCCCCGCGGCTTCCCGTGCGTCTCCTCCCCGCCCCGCCCCGCCCTGCTCCGCCCCGCCCCGCTGCTCCGCCCTGCCTCGCCACGCGCCGAGCTCCCGCCCCGATCCGCCCCGCTCCGTCCCGCCCCACCCCCGCCCCACTCCTTCACGCCCCGTCCCGCCCCCCCCCCGCCCCGTCACGCTCCTTCACGCCCCGCCCCGCCCCGCCTCGCCCCACCCCACCTCGCCACGCGCCGGCCTTCCCGCCCCTCAGCCCTCCACGCACAGACGTATTGGCTCGCACAGTTGACTTCGTGTGGTTCGAACATCACACAAACCACTGCTGAATTTGAAGTAATCTGACTCAAACCACTGCTCAATTTGAAGTAAGCTGACTGGAATGTTATTTTCATAGGCTTATAATAAATTCTATGTAATCAAAATGATACTTCTCAGGATTGAAAACGAACTATAAGTTTTAACCATTTTTTATGGCAAAACTATTTTTATTTAAAATTGTTTGCTCTCTCCGAGACTCCTTCTGGCTCCTTCTGTTTGTCCTGGCCATAGAGACTTATTAGAGTATTGTAGCTCTCACACATTACTTATTGGTGTTCCGAATATTATCAACTCTACAAATCAGTAATAGATGAATGGTAAGTAATCGCTGCGTTTGTAGTTTCATATCTGGCAGGAATGTTCTTCGGAAATGCTGAACATTAATTCTCATTTTTCAATTAACAAAAATTAATCCTTTTTGTATTTTAATTTCTTTAATATCTTCAAGAGCATATTTCTTCCTTTCAATAGCAAAATTATTACTTTTTCTAAAAATGTGATTTTTTTTTCTCCCAGTCACTTTTGCACACCGCAATGCCTTGGGAAACGTCGAACGTCTTCCATCTCTTCTGATCTCCACGCACAGACCTAGAGGGATCCAGTTCACACCTCATTTCGTTTCGAGTTTGGAACTTCGACAATCCACATTGACACAAATCCTAAGTTATTAATCAAATTGAAATAATCAGTCTATTCGTGAAATTGTAACTGACTGGGATTTTGTTTTAAAATATTTTAATTTAAATTATTTGTATAAACAATACGCATTCTTCTTTCAATGTATTTCTCTATTTCCTTATTATTCATCAAAAAATTGCTTCTATTCATCAGATCTCACTCAAACGCTTCTCGTGGTTTGAAATGAACCGTAAGTACTAAATAACAATCTGATCTTTTTTCCTTTCACCACTGCGAACGTATTTACCTAGAAGTTTCCTGGAAGTTCCCCGCTTCGTCATGCCATGCCAGTTCTCCTCGTCCTCTTGCACCCGCGCAACGACTTATTGGCGTGTTCATTTCGCGCTCTCGCCTACCGAGTATTGTGAACGACAATCAACTCTGTTCACTTGAAAACATTCATACAATATACATGATTCACTATAATTGTTTTCTTATCTTTCATCTACCAAGTCATATCTAGAGCCGGTAAGTTGGTGTAAGTTTATTTTATCTAAAATAGACAGGCAAAAAGTCTTTGTTTTACTAAAATAGGCAGTCAAAAAGGTTAAAATAAATGTGCATAAAGGCATGTGAACAATTAAAAATCACAATTTGGAAAGAATTGGTGTAAAATAAATGGTACTGAGACAGCAAACAATTAGAAATACAGAAATGTAAAACTATGCACTTGTTTTTTTTCTTTCTGTCCATATTTTAACACTTTCTGGGCTTGGGATCTCTGCGTTCATAGAAAAGCGTGGCGGTGCCTACACGTTGTCTAGGTATGAAAGGCTTTGTGGTGCAACCGTGGTCGAACCCTCTCTGATATGAAAATTGATTTAACTGCGCAATCTGCTTCCATTAACCGTGAATTACGCGGCAGAACCAACAAAAATGAATATAATACGTATTTGAGTGCTTACAGAATTGCCAGTTTTTGTTCTGAAAGTAATTATAACAAATTCTAGTGCAACAGGAATCTAACCCAATTCGACCAATTAGAACTGGCCTATGAAGTCACGTGCACAAATAACCAACATCGCTGTCGGTGTAAGTGAGGAGTCAGATTTAAATGAAACTTTTGAAGTAAATGAAAACGGCAGTACAAGAAGTCGAAAGAGAACAAGAAACAAAGAAAATTGGATTAGAAGTATCAGGAAGCTAAAACAAAACACTGGCGAGCAATATGTCGGCCATATATGGTAGGTAGTACCCGACAGAAAATGAGGCACATTGTGCAACTGTGAATAAATATTGAGAGAAAGGATTAGTGAAAAGGACAAAAAGGGCAAGTTTGAAAAAAATATTAGGGTCTATGAGATTTTTCTCATCAAAATGCAATCATAAGCGTGCAACAGTGCATAAATGTGCAACGTAAAGAAACTATATGGTGAAGACAAGTTAATCAGTAGACGTAATTATTCTTGAGAGTATTTTATTTGTGTTCGGGGATGTGACATAAAGATCTGCAAAGAAGCATTCCTTTCTTTACTAGAATAAGTAATGGTAGATTAAATCGTTGCATTTCTGTTCGACAAATAGAAGGAACCCCAAAACATGATGGCAGGGAAGAACATGATAGTAAGCGTACTAAACCTTTCCCAAACATGCAACACACTATTCTTCAACAATAATTCCTCACAGAAGATACCTTCCTGAAGGGTTAAACTTATCTAGATTCTATTTATTGTACGTTCAATGGCTGAAAATTGAACATGAAGAATAAACTTGTGAGTGAATTTATCTACAGAAGTATTTTCAGTGGAAAATTTAATCTATCTTTTCAAGAACCTGCCACTGCCACTTGTAAAATATGTGATTTATCAAATCCTAAGCTAGACTGTGCTAATGATGAAAAAGGTAGAGCGAAATTAAAATTAGATTTAGATCTTCATCAAAGAAAGGAATGCAAAGGCATATTAAACTCTAAAGATGATATTAAAGTGTCAAAAGCTGTCGATGACATGAAGGTATCAACGTTTGACATGTAACACACACTAGACTCCTCATCTTCGCACTGACAAAATGTTTTATAAGTGTCAACTGTGGACATGCAAGTTTTGTGTACATGACTGCACGAGTGATGATGTTCATATGTATGTTTGACCAGAAAATTATGCAGGTAGGTGTGCAGATGAGATAAGTTCTTGTTTAAGCAAGTTTTGTGACGAACATCTGAAGGGTTTTAAACCTTTAGTTACATAATCTGACAACGGCTTTGAACAGAACCAGAACTTTGGTGTTGTTTGATTTTGGTATGCACATTATACACAAACGTTGGGTTGAAATGAGATATCTTATGTCCGGACACAGCTACTTGCGATAGAGATTTTTGTCTTATTGAACAAAGAAAAGAGGGTCTAGAAATACGTGTTTACTCCTTGAGAACGGGTTACTATAATATCAGAATCAAAACACAGACATACATTCAAGGTTAAAGAAATGAAGCTTTCAATTTTGTTTCAACACAACCAATAGTGGAAAAATGCAGGAGAGAATTCACTGAAGTAGAGAAGGTTCCAATGTATTTTAGTAAAATTTCATGTTTGAAACTTACTAAGGATCATCCATGGAAATACTTCTCTAAACTTTCACTGTCAGAATAAGAAAGTTACATTTAAGTAAATATCACTAAGGGCAAAATACGTAGATAGACACACTTCTGATCTCGCACAAATTAACCTTCCTGTAAAATATAAATATTCAAGGCCAATCAAAGCCAATCAATTGAAATATATCAAAGAACTTTTAAAATACAGCCGAATATCATGATTTCTTCAACAGTCTCTCTTCCGAAACTAATCAGGAAAGTCAGGTCAACGACGATGATTATTTCTTTGTCATACTTGATTATGTATAATCACAATATTGAGATAATTATTTTATTTTGTTCTATATATATTATTTGTTATACATTCTAGTATGGTCATGACGTACGTGAATGTATGGTGATCGACGTACATCAAACTGCTTATGATCAAACAACAATTTTTATAACATTTATTTTCAGTAATTTTCTACACATGTCATCATATTTTTTTAATTTCTGTAATATTCAAGTTGTAAATAAATGTACATTCATGTAAATTTCAAGGATTATTTTTATTTTGATCTAAAATCAAAAAAGTGTTTTTGTGGCAATATTAGAGTTCTGTGTAACACTGGTCTAACCCATTTTATGATGTGTCAAGCTACAGAATTTAATTAATTTTTCTCTTTTCATTTCATCTTATGACAGATTTCTTGTATGGCAAAGCATACTAATGTTCAGAGAAAGTACTGCATAAAACAAAATGAATGTAAAGGAATAATATGGATCGTGTCAACTCTGGAGTACAATATCTCATATTGTAATGATGGAGGGTTTGAGAACTGTTGAGATCGATCTTTCGTATGTTTTCAGTTTAATCGAGTGCAATGTCACGAGAAAAGGGGAAATAAGGATGAATAATAAAGAAAAATGAGAAAATAAAGCAAAATACTAAAATAGACATTGGTAGCTAAAATAGAAAAAAGATAGAAAGAATAAAAATCTTCTAAAACAACTCCAGAACTACACTTAAATGATATCTATTGTCTGACATTCATAAAAATAATAATTACACATTTTGCCAAACTGCTGGGTTCTTATCATATCTAATACGATATTGTGGACGAAACGCCATGCTCAAAAACATTACATCATTCATTTGCATCATTCAGTGAATAAAAGGAGTATAAAAGAATACATCGTAGATCAGCAACGGTTTCCTTTGCGGAAACCTAAATGCAATAGAGACTGCCAAGAACACATGCGTCTTCATTCATGAACATGAGCAGCGATGCACAACCGGTTTTTGCTGGCCAACGTCCAACTGCCAGCAACCTCGAGAAAGTTTCTCCGTAAACTGAACGTCTGTCTTACATGAAACATCATTGCTTTCTACCCTCAACACTCCTCTGCTTGTGATGCAACCCCTGACCACATGTCTCTGCTGCAGCCACTGCCATTCTGTTCCTTGAAGACCTACTGCCTCCTTCCTCTTCCTTAGGTTTTTTAATAGTTTTCTACACTGACACGCCTTTCCTTTCTGGCACATGTTTGTAGTCGTCGCTATTCTTTCTTCAAGTACGTTTTATTGTTGTTTCATATATGGGTTTGTTGCGGCAAGGTGTCAAAATGTTCATGTCTCTAGATGGAATAATTCGAGATATTTGCAAATTATTCTAATCGATAGATCTCGAGATATTTCTTGATGTTGTATGAAAACTACTAATATTAAAAAAAGTTTTGATACGTTCTTTTGACTTTATCTTTTCCACAATTCCTAACCATTCACAAAAAAATCATGCCAGTATGGATCACCAAACATCGTTTGAATTGCCAGATTGATCGATTAGTGATTCCGGGCGCGTCAGTTACTAATGTCATTATTCCCGTAAGTGTAGTGCATGTTTCCCATTTTGAGGTAGCGGTGATTTTTCCCGCTGAATGGTGGGATCCGGTGTTGACCTGCCCCTGGCTATCGGGGTTTTCCCCAACCAGGATACTTCCACCACCGGGGCACCAGTCCAGCTGGGATAAGCTCTAAGCTCCCGACTGGGGTCCCAACATATGTGGTTTAGTGGTTGTAAGTTTAAGTGTGGGTAAGTAACGGGTGAGGCCGACCTGGATGGCTGAGGTGGCTAAGAGCGAGTACCGACTCAGCGCTTCGGTCCGAAGGGTCGCGGGTTCGAGTTCCGCCTTGGGCATGGCTGTTTGTCCCTTGACTTTGTGTGTGTTGTCGCGGAGGGCCTCGCGTTCTGCTGACCCCACATCAGAGGATCCCGCAAGAGTGTTTGTCTAGTTTATGGTCGAATATGCGTCCCTTCGGGACGTAAAGGGCAACCGGCTCTCGGCTGGATAAAAGCCATAGGAAAAAAAGTAACGGGTGAGGATACGATAAGGAAGAGGATGGAAAGATCGCGTGCGGTTCGTGTTGGGGCTTAGCTAGTCTCGAAAATCCTGCCATCGTCGGGACTCGAACCTAGATGGGGAACCGGGATAGAACCTCCCGATCAGAGGCACTGCTGTGACATCAGTTGAAACCCTGAGCCGACTCTCCTGGTTTAATTGTCAGATTATTAATATTATTCACCCAGTAAAATTATAATTACCCTCCGTTTCACACTCTCCTCTTTTCTGCTTCCTCCCATTTGCCTACTATTTTATAGTAATTGAATCGTCATTATTCTTCTACTCGACCGTCTGCATGAACCTCCTTATTCGTTTAGCATAGCATCTTCATGTAGCTTTATTTTGCTGTTTTTAACTTCCCAATATCATCCTACTGCATTTCCGTAAAATATTACCTTATCAAATATTGTTGAAAATGTCCTTGTCAGACATATTTTTGAACAGCAAAAAATGTAATTATTGCGGCTCTACGTTCAAACAAAAAGTGAAAAGACCAAGACCTTCCAATATCAAGTTTTTGATGTAGAACAACATGACTGGTTTATTTGCTCAGGGAAATTCCATTTCCTCTGTCTCCTATTCAACCAATCCTCCATTGTCATTCATCCTACTACTACATGACTATCATAAACTCATAAATTCTGGTATGCTCAATGTGACGTGATTATCACATATGAAAATAAGAACAGTCAAAGGTGAAATACTAAATATATTGTAAATATGTTAATAGATTAGAAAGTCATGAAAATGTTATCATAAACGTGCTAGATATTACCTAAAATATGAGAAGTCAAATAAGTTCTGGTATATAGATTTTCCTTACAGATTTTGAAATGCTAATATTGTAGTAGGAATATCATTTGCTTTGATGGAGTACTTTCTCCAAATACTCTTTAATTATGTAAGTCAGCAAATTTAGTTCTTCCTCCCACTTTCGGAAATATTGTAAATAAATATTTCAATTTACACATTTCAAACCTTTATCATCATTTCGGAAAGAAACTATGTTTTTAGGGAAAAGAGAGCTAAAATATTCTCAAATACAACTTTCACGTGCATATTCACTTGTCGGCATTGTCACCTGCACCTCTAACCACATCCATTCCTACTACTACCATCGCGTATCAACTCAACCCTGCCTCCGTCTGTTTCATATCCTACTCATGAATTCCGCTCTCCCCCACTCCATTATAGTGAGCCTCCGACCCTCGCCGCGCCTAACCCCTGCCGTCCCCAATCCAGCGCGGGCCACACTTAACCATGTAACCCGGAAATTGAGTGGAATTTTAAATAAACGCATTCGTTCGTTGTATCTCGGGGCTCCCACCGCCACCGCCGCCACCGCCGCTGCCGCCCCCACCTCCAAAGCCAACGCCAACGCCGCTGCCGTCGTCGGCATTGCCTCCATCCACAATCTCTCCCCACTACCTTCCACTACACCGTCTCGCCGCTGCCTCAACCATACAATTGACGCACCCCCCCCCACACACACATACACATGCCCGCACACGCACACACACCAACTCCTTGCATTGATGGCCGCCCACCGATGCGAACTGTCACCGTCCATTTGCTTCAGTCACCCTATTTTGGTGCCGTCTGGTGTTCGTCAGATACACCACTCTCTCCTCCACATCATCTGCCTCATCCCTACTTCTTCCTACAGTGCACCGTCTGTTCTATCGGCCGCTGCCACCATCTTTGCCACACAAACAACCACACCCACACACGTAAATGTTCCTGCCAGTGCGTCCTGGACAAGAGGTCTCCGTCCAAAGTTACCATTAGGAGTCATGCCGGTAGGAGCTGCAGTAGTATACCACTTTGGGTACCGTTGCAACATTCGTTTTCGGTACGGACATCACCGCCCCTGTTATCGTTCTCTCTTCTAATTTCACCCCTGCTACTGCTGTCTTCTTTGCCCGTTTCATTGCTGCTTATGACGCCGTCACCATCCCTGTCCCCGACACTGTCGTTTTTACTCATATGCTCACCGCTTTCGCCCTTCTCGTCACCCCATTAAGCCGCCAACTCATCGCCACTAGCTTTTCGTTCCCTCTTTTACTACCTCCTTTCTGCCACCCTGACTGCTTTTTCCTCCGTCTCCTGCGCATTCATTTTCTTCCCCTACACTGCCTCCTCGCCTTCGCCTTCTGTGTCCTCTCGGCTTTCGCATTCATTGCTCACTTCTCCGCATCTCCATTTTCCCCTCCTCTGCTCCCTCCATGAAGCCCTTTTCCCCCTCCTCCCTCACAGCCTCGCGCGTCTCCTCCACTGTCCACTCCTCCACCGCCTCTATCACATCTGACATTTCTCCCTCTACCCCCAGCCCCCCTATGTCCTCTCACCATCTCCTTCTCTATCGCCTACCTCTCTTCCTCCCTCACCAC
Organism: Teleogryllus occipitalis; assembly: GCA_011170035.1. NCBI lineage: Eukaryota > Metazoa > Arthropoda > Insecta > Orthoptera > Gryllidae > Teleogryllus > Teleogryllus occipitalis. The sequence continues at coordinate 91,948 of BLKR01003877.1, forward strand.
CTCCTATACTCCAAACACTCCATCACTGTTGTCTCCTCCCCCGCGTCCACCACTGCTCCCTCCTCCACCGCCTGAATCCCCTTCCAAGTTTCCCTCACTACCCCCTCAGCCACCTCCATTACCCTCTCACCACCTCCTCCATCGCCTTCCTCTCTTCCTCCCTCACCACCTCCAATACCCCAACTCCTCCCATCAGTCCTGTCTCCTTCCCCGTGTCCATCACTGCTCCCGCTTCCACAGGCTCAATTTTCTACCAAGTTTCTCCCGCTACCTCCCTCAGCCACCCCACTGCCCTCTCACAACCTCCTCCATCGTCCGCCTCTCTGCCTCCTTCGCTATCTCCTATACCCTAACTACTCCATCACTGTTGTCTCCTCCCCCGTGTCCAACACTGCCGCTTCTTTCACCGCCACAATCCTCTCCAAGTTTCCCCCACTACCCCCCTCAGCTACCTCCACTGCCCTCTCATCGCCTCCTCCTCTATCGCCTACCTCTCTTCCTCCCTCACCACTTCCTATACCCAAAATCCTCCATCCCTCCCGTCTCGTCTCCTATGTCCACCACTGCCCCCTCCTCCACCGCCTGAGTTCCCTCCCAAGTTTCCCCCACTACCCCCCTCAGCCACCTCCACTGCCCTCTCACCACCTCCTCCATCGCCTACCTCTCTTCCTCCCTCACCACCTCCAATACTCCACCTCCTCCATCCCTCCAGTTTCCTCCACCACCGCCTCCATTCCCACACCCCCTCCCTCCCACAGCCGCTCCTCTCATCCATAGGCAGGCGGAGTATTTAGCCGCGATCCCTCCAAGCCGCTTCCTCCATTATGTATTAGACAACGCGGGCGCGCGCCCCGCCCCCGCGTAATCCTCCGGGGGACAGCAGATCGTCGCGGTATAAACTGTTCTTTAATGATCGCGCCGCGCTGCCTTCTTGGGGCCGCCCGCCGCGCCGCTCGCCCGCTCGCTCGCTCCCGTGGCGCGCCGCGCCAGGTTTTTGTTGGTTTGCCCTCTAGTGGGAGCCATTCACTTTTCCTGCTGGATCACCGCGAGGACTTTTTGATGTTAAACCGTATTAATCACTTCATTGTGGAATAACCCTGCCCTGAACACCACCATGCTTAGTTCCATAAGGATATGTTCTCGTGGCCTTCGAAGTCATTGTAGCAGTTCTGGAAAACTAAAATACCAGAAGGAAAGGTTATATCACTCTTTAATCATTAAGTGAGGTTAGTCGAAAATTACTCCGTTGTTTTCGTATCACAATGGATGCTTTGGAAGCGGTTAAATTTTTAATGCTGCCGATGAACATTGATATTTTACACTGTATAAAAAAATTAGTGACTTCTTACTTTTCAAAAAATGAAATTTCTTTGCAGGTATATTCTAGTACCTTCTGTTTTGGAGAAGATTTATATTTTTCAAGAGCTCAAGACCTACTGTGAGCATTTGTTTGTGGATCTGTTGGATATTTCATAACAGTGATCATTTTAAATATTTTAGTAACTATAGTGATTACTAGAAGAGCAATATAAGCACCTATAATTGTAAATCACTACAGGCTAAATTTTTTCCTTTATTCCATTGATATTTTTCAAATATTTAAATGTATCCTTGAATGAACATATTTTTTGTGTTCCAGCATTATATATAGCCTTTTTAGTTGGAAGAAATCGTTCACAAAATAGCATTTTACGGCACAGATTATGACATATTAGTTTACGGGACGAAAAATTGCATCATCATACATCCATCAAATCGCAGCGAGAAAATTGTGGGATAGTGGCGGTACACCAAATAGCTTACCGCAGTTTATCGCAAATGTCAAATAAGCGTGATGTCATAATAACAATGTCCATATTTTCATGTGCAAAACGTCAATTATTTTCCGAAACTAACTTTGATTGTTTAATATATTTATAATTCTGTTATAAAAAATGCGTACACAACTCGTTTATAATGTTGTTTCATTACACTTGTACAAATTTAAAAACTCACTCCTAACGTCGCCGTTTTCAAAACATGCACTTAAGAAATAAGACTTCACTTTATAAACTAGTTGCTCATTATACAAAAATAATGTACTTTTGATACACTCTTGAAGTTAGTGTCAAACAGTGCACCCAGAAATTGATATTGAGCAGCCCTGATCTCTTATAATGATACACAAAATGTAATATTATAAGACTAATACAAAAGTTTCCAATATTCTCGCTGCTTCCTAGAAGAGACAAATACCTCCTTTCAAAGCATTGAGAAATTGCATGGGCGTTTAACATTGAAGTAAAGTGACCTGTCAAGTTTTCCAACTTTCCAAGAACTGAAAAACGTGGAGAACCAGATGAGAGTATCTTTTTGTTGCAAGAACTGTAAAGTAGATCTGATATTTAGATGTTCTTTGATCTCAGATTTTTCTTGTTAAAATAGAAATGAAACGTATGCTTTTAAATTGGCTCTAATTTTTTTAAGTCTTAATTTCACTTCGCACACCGCTTTTTTATTCCAAGGAAAACTTTAAGACATTACTCTAACACGTGCCTCAATGCCGCACGAGTGAGAATGCCTAATGAAGACTCCAAAAATGTAAGGTCGTAAGTTTGTAATGGTAAATAAAAACTGTTCATAGACTTTTATGCACATATACTTATCTGTTATAGCTTTAACAATTAGTTAGCGACGACAGTGTTTGATGTTTGGTCGTTAACAAGAATTCTGGCTCTTATTTTTTCAACTTTTTGTAGGGTAGAACGCAGCATTTCCTAACTCATAATTGATCCTACATGTTAAAAAAAGGATAATTTAACTTATAAACAAAGATGACTTCCATCAGTTATAAAAAATGTTGCCTTTCATGGTGCGCCCAGATAACATAAAAGCATGTACTTCGCTATAATTAAGTTAGGGTTATTTTCCATTTTTGTTTTCTATTGTTTAATAATTACCAAATTTTTGTGAGGGGCTTCCTGTCTGAGCATTTTTCTCACCACATATGGAGGGTTTTCTGCTCAGTACCTGCCTCCAGCAAAGGCAGGGACAAATGCTAGAGTACCCAGGCAGGTACCGTTCCAGTAAATTCGAGAACGTATAAGTCATGTTCGACCACAACTAGTTATTCCAATTATTAGTAGCGTTCAATTGATTAGCTTTCTTCATCCGATCCAATGTATTATGATACCAAGTTCATCGACATGAATTATTATAAAAATACTAACAATACTTATTATCAGAACAATATTCTACGGCAAGCCTGAAGATCACGACCACATCACTTTCTGAACACGTATCTCATTCCCACGAAAGCATCAACCCCAACAACGCTAACCCTTGCTCTCATTCATTCCCAAGAAACCAAAAATTGGTTTCCTCTCCTCCCGTCCGCCTCTTGAGCGACATCGCAATCCAGAACAAGAGGCAGAACTAAGCAGCGGTAGTTTTGACAGGGCGTCTTAAAGGTTCGGAAGGAAAGGCGCCGCAAACTTTTGATCTTCCTCGAGAACTACATCACTCTCCCTCGTAGAGAAGTCAAACGAAAAACTTCTGCTGCCGAGAAATGCCAACGCCGACAAAAGAAAACTGCGGGATGGAGGGGGGCCGGAGAGGGGGGCGATTGCGTGAGCGAATTGGGATGGAAGTGGTGGCGGCGGCGGCGACGCGGAAAGTAACAACAGTGGCGGCGAAGTGCCGTTGTCATATCAAGTGGAGAGGGGTTCTTCCCAGCCGAGATTGCTCCCCTGCCCCCTTTTCCCGGAGTTTCCGGGATTCCGGGATGTCTGGAAGATTCCCCTCGACTCCGGATCGCTCTTGAGGGGGAACAAGATGCAGTTGAGGGGGAAGGAAGATCAGTGGTCGTGGAGGTGATGGATACGATGGTGATGGGGAGGTAATAGATGGGGTATAAGACTTATCTGGGGGCAGCAGTACGCGTGTGGAAGGTTGTTTGAGTGGTGGTGGCGGCGGTGGGTGTGATGAGAGACTTCTGGGATGTGATGGCTGATTTGTATGGTAAATGTGGTGGTGAAGCAGAGAATTTGGAACGTGGTAGCTGATTTGTATAGTGATTGTGGTGGTGAAGCAGAAGATTTGGAACGTGGTAGCTGATTTGTATGGTGATTATTGTGGTGAAGCAAAAGATTTGGAAAGTGGTAGCTGATTTGTATAGTTATTGTAGAGGTGAAGCAGATTAGGAACGTGGTAGCTGATTTATATAGTTGTTGTGGTGGTGAAGCAGAGGATGATTGTAATAATGCAGATGGTAAAACTGATGTGTGATGACCGTATAATAATGTGAGCGGTAACGATGAAGCCACTTTTGGTAATGGTTCTGTGGGGGGGGGGTACTCGACATTGAGATAGGTTGTTGCAGTTGTGAACAAGATGGAGTTCGTGGCTCAAGCTGTACAACAAGTGGCTCTACAGACGAGTGGAAAATTACACTTTCATGAAATAAGTAGCTTTGAGACGAAGGAGTAAAATCTGAAAACATTTTCTTTCATTTACAATCATCAATAAAAATCAGAACCAAAATATATCGCAAAAACATTTTTCAAATAATTTCACTTTTATACTCTCTCTCCTACGCCAAGCAGAGTCTCGAATCCCCCCATCTGATTAAAAACCTTGAGTTTTTATTCTCATATCACCTCTTCTTATCATTTTCTTGTTGTCTCTTGTCTTCAATTTCATCTTCATTATCCATACATCATATTCCACCATCATCACAGCCTGTTCGCAATGCATAAGGCACCGAGACGTCATTATATTAATTGGTTAATAATGGAGACATGAAGAGCAAATTGGATGACAAGTCGAAGGAATTACCGGAAGAAAGAGGGTCGGCGATGAGAGAATCGTCAACGTCTTCTCCACATGAAGAAGACAGGGCCGTCGGAAAAGTTATAGGCTGGGAGCAGCATTTCAACATTATTGGCTCAAGACCTCATAGACGAAACGTAGGGGCGCGGAAGAAGAAACAGTCTGACAGACATTGCGTGGCCATGTCAGCTGGGGAGCTGGGGCACTCGCGCTTCAGCTGCTTTTGGCCGCAGTCACCACCCACCATTCCGACTCCACAGCTGCCGCCACCCCTACCGCCTATGTTACCACCTCAAAATCCGTTGCTACTGTCACCTCCCTTGCTTCCTCTATTCTCTGAGTTCTAAACAGATGATTCAAACAAGTGAAAAATTTTACTTGGAAGGTGGCATCCCAATTTGTTACGCATGTCACAAATTTTACAATTAAAATGATATTTTATCTGCAGCATAGGGTATGAGACAGTCTTTCATTTCGAAATAAAGGAAGAGTAGAGTACGTACTAAGTTTTAACATAGAACATATATTCTTTCCAAGAAGTAAAAAAAAAATTAACAAAATGGCAGTCAATGTTTTCACTGAATTCCACTAGCTAAACGATCAGTTGACATAACAATCACCGTAAAAAACAATAATTACAATGAAACAAGACCAGCTGAAAAATAAATGATCATACACAATACACAATTCCTATTTATACATGAACATGAGAACATGGCACGCAAAGAAAATTTAAACAAATATGCAATCGAATAACTACCACATTAGTCATATTTAACTTTAGTCAAGTGAAATACAAACTTTCAACTAATTTACAAAGAGCAGTAGTCACAAGTATTCTAAATCAAGAATCCTTTTAACTAATACTTTTGAAAGTTCTATGCTGTCAGTACAACTGAATCGTTAATTTAATAACATTCTTAACGAAAAGAAAACGTCGTAGAGACTGACGTACATTTTGTTACAAAATTGTTCATTAACTTCAGACAAATTATAATATACAATTACAAAAATTAAATAAAGTATTTAAATGTCTGATTTCAGTTACGACAATCGCAAGGGTTTGCAATGAGTTCATTGGCATATGACCCAGATAATTACGTAGCAGCTGAACGTAACTCTTATAGAATTTTGCTACAGTTTTTAAAGGAATTCACAATTGAATGTATACAAACAGCTAACCAGGGAAAAATTCGCAGATCGTTGCGGAATGTTTGTTGACTCCCATAATCTTTCCACGTCGAAATCAAAACGATTTCTTCTTGGATGCAGACGTCGGTTACCGATGTCGAATGGTCGAAAGCCCTTTTCGTGTCACTCTGCAAACGCTATCGCAGAATTTTGCTCGCCTCTTTGTCCTGTTGCTTTGCATAGACGCTGTCTATGTTTCAGTTCTCATTCATCATTGTTAGAATATAATCCAGCTTGTTGAAATTTCATATTCAACCTTACACGAAATCAGATTGCAAGATACGAAGTAAAATTCCGATAGAAAATATAAAGAAAAAACGAAAAGCTGGAAGGAAGCTTAGACATCGTTCCTTATTAGAACGATGTCTAAATTACGTATTTAATGCATACATAAACACACTTAGTTTCTTCGCGTAAATGCAAATGACTTTTGTTCTTATTGAAATCATGTTCATTAAAAGTTTCATATTTTAAATTAATTAATAACGTTATAATTCGGCATATTACAATGTCATTACCGTATTTGAGCTTTTCCTTCGGCGTTTCCATTACGTTCCCGTTGATACTCGCAACTCTTCCGGAATACATTCTTCAGGCAGGTCACTACGCAAAATGGTCGTGAACACATATTTCTTCTCCTATTAATTTGTGAATTTCGGTAGAGAAAATTTCTGATTGGTTAGAATAATGAAGCGTATTACTCGCTGAGTCGGAATTTGTGGCTGTGCCCTCTATCCATCGTTGTGGGTACTCGGTCAACGGTAAGGCGCTGATTGGTGGGAAACAGAAGTTTTTGAAAGCTTCATCTCGTAAAAGCGAGATAGAAGTTGCAGTACTTAACCCACGCTGCCCCTTTAGGGAACGTCGCTGCCTTCACTACAACCACTGCGGCCGCTCTCGTCCCTGCCTCCACACACGGTCCCGCCGCTGTCACTGTCTCAACCAGTGCGCGGTTTCCGAAGAGACAGCGCAGTCAGTATTACATACCGTGTCATAGCTCGCGCATTGTGAGTCAACTCTTCCGGCTGCGATGTGTTTCTTCTGCCGTACTTGATTAATTACTCCTGGGACTGACTGATAAGGAATATTACATCTAGTGATTTCTGAATAATATTACATATGGAATATAGAGTAAGATATTTTGACAATACGTTTATTGAATATCAAAAAAAAAAAAAAAAAAAGGAGCGTGGAAAAGTTCATTCCTGGAGTTTACTAATTTATACCTATATTAAAATTTCGATCAGTTTAAAAATTTGGAAGCATCATCACGTGTTTAATAGTCACTCCTCACTCCCTCTTTTATGAAATCCTCCATTTACGACTCACTTCCTCTTCGTACCAAGTTCGATGTCTCTACCAGTAGCACCAGCCTTTTCCCTCTCTCTTACTGTCACTTTCTATATCGGTTATCTTATTACTGTGATCTCTTACCTATCACGTCGTCCTATTGCAGTCCATATCACACATCCTTCCTTTGACCCATCTCCCTTCCGCCGAGTCTCCATTCCCCTCCAACTTTTGTCCCTGTTCTATATCTGTGCCACCTCTCCGTCCCCGCCTTATTTCTGTCCTTATCTCTGACATCACCTCATCTCTACCTTTATCTCATCTCCATACACACCACATCTCCGTTCCTCCCTCATCTCCAGCTTGAACCTAAATCCTTCACAACCTCATCTCCATTTTCGCTCAGTCACCAGTCCTTTCAAAATTTAATCCCTGACTCAAATCTCTCTCCACCTTTTTTACTTCCCCGTCTCATCCCCGTCACTGACTCATGTCCGTTGCCGCCTCACCTTTTCCCCGTCCGATGTTCATACTCCGTCTCTGCCCCTCTACTCGTGTCACTGTCGCCGGCCTTCCTTGCCTACTTCATCCATCACCGCTACCGCTTCCTCTTCACAAAAATCCTACAACAACCTCATCGCCTCCTAATCTTTCCTTCCCCATCTTATCCAGTCCATCTCCGATCCTGACCGCTTCGTCTTCCCTCCCCGCATCTTTGCATTCATCCTTTCTTCTTTCTCTCGATAACTAATAATAACTAATTTATTTTCATCATTTGATCCTACATCTAATATCCTAAACATTGCCATAAATTGATTAAGAAATCTTCTAGAACTACTAATCCTTCCATTGTCCTTTTAATTCTCAACCGAAGACTGTTAATATGAAATTTATTAATTAATAAATTATTTACCGAATTCGAAACCTTACTAATTAGAAATAAAAATATAGGAAGATCATTTATATTTATTTCCCAATTTCTTACCGCACATTCTGTCTTGGCTCTGCCTTGTATGCTGTCATCGCCAAAGCCGTCACCAAACCTCAATTCCATCCCCATCTCCTCTCTCACCTGTCCTCTTTTCCCCCACCTCCAACCACGTCCACCTCCGCCCCGTTCCCGCCTCATCGCCATCCCCATGCTTTCTTCTCAGTCTTTCTAGACTCCGTGTCCGTCCATGTCGCCTTCTCTCCGCCTCTACTCCGTCTTCACAAAAGCCGTCGCCCTCGCCTCGTCTCGCTCTGCGGGCGCGCGGCAATCGCGCCGAGTGGCCCGGGGCGCCGCACCGCTCCGCGCCGGAAGCGACAGGGGGGGGGGTGAGGCGCCGGCAGCGCGCCCGTCTAAGTGGCCAGCGCCCGGGACGGTCATGCTGCCCGGAGACGAAGGGCGGAGGCTGCACTCTCCAGATGCATGGCGATACCCCTCACAGACGCAAACTGCACTCCAACTTGGTTGTCGAGGGAAGCGCGGCTGCATATTGTGTTGCGACGCCGTTGTAGACGAGGGCTTTGTTCAGTGTTTGAATTACCATTCATCGTTCTCATGTCGAGGTCAACCGCTGTTGAACAGTTTGTTGAAATCTAGACAGCAATTCATTGAGCCTCCACGTGTAAGTAATCCAAGTTCAAGCTTAGTTGTACATTTTTGTTATTTTTCTTCTGAGCGCGGTGCCACGTGACGACTTAAAAGAAGCTCCATTTAACCATTAGTTAAACTGACTGTACTTAATACTGACGGTACCTACAAGTACCACATTCTTTTATGCGTATTTAATAATTATTTTATGTGCCAACGCGTCTCACAGCTTGTTGGTACCCTGAAGTACCATTCTGGTGTGGTGACTAAGTTACATTTTGTAGGTTTTTTGAGAGTTTATAGCTTTATCATTGCAGTTGTTTGTTGGCGTTTCGTGTTGCGTTGCGTCTTCCAGGAGACGGGGTACAAATCCCAATTCTGTATTTATTTTCTTGTTGTTTTTTTTTTTGAGGAAAATTGATTGATTGATTTTTCGTGTTTCCGGGCGCGTCAACTGCTTCGGTCATTAGTACCGTTAGTGTAATGCATATTTTTTTCTCGGGAGATGGCAGTGATCTTCCCCCCCCCCCGCTGGATGACGAGATCCGGCGCCGACCTACCGTCGGCTAGTGGGGTTTCCTCCTAACCAGGACTCTCCCACTAGGCACCGCTCCAGCCGGGACAAGCTCTAAGCTCCCGACCGGTATCCGGAATTTGTGGTAGTGTAGTGCATGTTAGTGTAAGTGTGTGTGTAAGGGGAGAGGATAGGACAAGAAAGAGGAAGGAAAGATCGCGCGCGGTCCGTGGCCCGTTTGGTAGGGTACTGCTCCGGCATTCGCCTGGTGTTGATCGGAGAAACCACGGAAAACTACCGATCAGAGCAGCCGGCCGCTAGAATTCTCCTCCAGACAGCGACTGAATTCGACCTAGCTGAAAAGCTAGTATCGAAAATCCTGCCGCCGTCAGGACTCGAACCTAGGACCTCCCGGTCAGAGGCGCTGCAATGACATCAGTTGATGCACTGAGCTACCGCTCCGTTTTTTTGAGGAAAAATTCACCTGCACGCTACAGATGCAAGTTTAATATCTCTTTTGAAATTAAATAATGTGTAAAATATCATTAAGATAAGTAGGAAGCGGACTTTAATGAAATGTCTTTTTTTTTCTTTTGACTTTGAAACAACGCCGTTTACTTTAGAAATTCATTTTATATTGTGACAAAAGGAAATGCCCCATTTTTATAGGTTATAAGTTATTCTTTAATTTTTCCCATCGTTTTTAATGGATTTTTTGCTGAATTCGTCGATTTTAATGTCATTTTAATTGTTACTTCCTTCAAATAATATTTACGATATGTAACAAATATTCTTCACAAAATTACTCAGTAGTCTATTCGATTTGTTTGCTCAGAAATTGTTTTGACAACCGTTGTAGGTATGTAATTCTTGAGACGTTCTTGGGGCTGTATATCAGCGCCATTGCCGGTTCGTCCGATTTCCGGATAAGTAAAGGCACAGATTTCCGGGTAAAGAACAGTCCAAACCAAATGTTTGCAAGCTGGGTTCACTCGAACGAATTGAAGAAGCTTCGATTACATCAGTAATGTATCCAGCTGCTTGAGTTGTTCATCGGAACTGGTTTTGATAAGATTTTTTACGTCATTTTTTTTTTTTTGGTTTTAGGCCATATTTAAAGTATTTTAAGAGCATTTTATTGATAATTTTTGGCGATGGTTTAGGTCATCAAAATCAGCCCCCTACTGATAAGTGTGGTTATCTAGTGACTTGTAGGTACTTACGAATAACATTGTTGTTTAACAATGAAGATGTAAAAATAAAAATCTGAAACAATTATATGTTTATTGTTTACCTATTCGAATATTAGTAGTTATGAAGTTAGTACATAAAGTTGTGAAATGATTCACTGATTTTACTCTTGGTTCAGGCAACTAAAAGTTAAAACATGTCTTATGAAAAAATCAACCGTTTTCACCAAAAATGTGCGTTAACTGTGAGTGGAGGTGACCCTTTAATTGAAATTGCCGTTTGAATAGTTTGACGTATTTTCAAATAAAGGCACGGCTGGATAGATACGTAACAGGGAACACGTAGTAACAATTAAGCAACAGACTACTATTGCTAGGCTCCTTTAATGGCACGGAAATAGCTTTCCTTCTATCTCCATAAATTAACAACTATGAACAGTTTATAACCACAGAGATAAATCACGAAATCAGCCTTAATTTACTTCATGATAAGTATTTTGGAACCCACATCAATTGCATATTTCAAACTCGTGTTACAAGCTCAAAAACGAACAGAAAGTTTAAAAAATATGTTGAGTAATCTGACATTAGCAGTATGCTATCATGTATTCGATACAGTGATTAATATTTCTCTTAATTCGAAAAGTTCTTAAAATTAAACTAAGTAATCTCAATGACATGAAACCAGTCTACGAACAGTTTGCGGAAGAAGTAGGGTTCTGAAGAGTAGTTTCAAACTGCACTTGTCTTCCGAAAAGTTTTAATTGTTTCCTAAGAGCATTGCTTAAGAACTTCTTTTTATCATTAAACAGTTTCAGTTTACAATTTCATCTCTTTAAAAACCCAATGCAGTTACGTGGAACAAAAAGAATCCTATTATAAGAAACCCATTTGTACCAATTAAGATGCGATGTTTTTGCCAACTTTTATTAATCATATCTCCGGAGACCGAAGGCCATAACATCTCTAGAACAATATGAGCGTCAAAACATTTAAAAAATGAGAAAATGTAGGAATAACAATTCTAAGGAATACTCATCTCATTGCTTCGAGAATAAATAATGTATTAAAACTCCGAGTCAAAACTGTCGTTAATTTAACAGTTGATCAAAGTAAAAGATAATATAAATTCCACAAATATCGTTACTTTACATTAGTGGTTCAGTAACGGGAAGGTCCGATATTCCAAGAGCATCTTGACCTATCTAGCCAGCCAGCTCTCTATCAGTGAGTCGAAGGAAGAGGAGATTCCAGCGCACAGTAACGACAACTACAGCAAAGTTTAAAGTTGACCGTCTATGATCCCTAAAGTCGACCAGAGGTAGGTATGATAATGAAAGCTTCTCTCTTGTGCAAATTAACATGTAATAGAAAGTAATTAAATAACGTAGTTCTAACAAATTACTTACCTTCTCAGGTCAATATGTGTCTGAAAACAATGTAATATGTTGGTGGGAAGAAGAGTTAAAGTGGTGTATTCAACTGCAAGGGTGCATTATAACATAAACTATTTGCCACTTGCTTTGCTTTTAGTAGAAATATTAGAGGACACAGAAAAGCAATAGTTTTAAATGAGTAAACATTTGTGTTGTCGTGAAACTTATTGAAAAACTTAATGATCTAAACCCGTAAAGATAATTATGAAAATAAAATCATTTAAGTGACTGACTACAAAAAAAGTCTAACCACGAATAACGTTTTATCACTGTATGTGGTAATCCCAGCTTTAAATGGACTTATATTAAAATCGACGGAATAAATCTATTATATCATGTTACGGTAATTAATTTAAAACAAAAGCCAAGGTTCCCGGAACCACAAGGGAGAATATTACAGGAAAATCATTGTGTAGGAAATGAAATTCTATTGATACCCTAAACTAATAACGAAATGCGAATCTTATGACTTTATAACATGAGTCTATCGTTTCCCATCCTGTACATTGTCCGCAGACAAAGAACCCCCTCCCTCTTCTCGGCCCCTCTGCCCAACCTGCGCTTTCATCATCTTCGTAACTGCGGGGAGCGTCTGGTATTGCAATTTCCGGTTGATTTTGTAAATAACTTAAAAGGGGATTTCCCTTCGAATTACCGAATCTTGCCTGGGGATGGCGCTGAGCAAAGGGTGGTGGAGCGGCTTGGCTCGCAAGGAATGCAAAGCGCATTGCATCCCCGAATCGGCGGAGGGCGCCTCAGGCCTTACAGTTGCCGCCCTGCCACTTCCGCTTCCGCTCTGTCGGATTAGGCCTCACCCTGGCGAGCTCTCGATGCCATCTCTTTTTCTAGTGTTCATACCGCGAGAGGTGGCTCAGGGCATCAACTGATGTCATTGCAGTGTCTCTTACCGGGAGGTCCTAGGTTCGAGTTCCGACGGTTGGCAACATTTTCAACAGTATATTAAATATAAGTTCCACTGATTTTTATAGACAATCCCGTTTATTACAATTCTACACATTTTCATCTTTTCATAACATGATTTATTCAAATATTCTGCAGTTTACTGCAGATTTGCATCCCTAGGCAATCGTAAACTGCAAAATATTTGAATAAATCATGTTATGAAAAGATAAATACCTGTAGAATTGTAATACATGTGATTTTCTATAAAAATCAGTGAATCTACTTTAATATAAAGGTATATTACAGATAATCAATACTATTACTATTTTCGGCATTATTTTATTCGGCTGGGACGTTGCCCCGCTGGTGGGAGATATCTGATTGGAGAAAACCCTAGCCGACAGTAGGTCTACGCCGGAACTCACCAGCCAGCGGGGGAAGATCACCACCATCTCCCGAGGAAAAACATGCACCAGACTTACGGGTGAGCAGTTGACGCGCCCGAAATCAATAACAATCACTCAATTCTAGTGTTTGTATTTGAGAAGCCAAGTTCAATATGTGACACATCCATTCAGCCTTTTCCAATAAAAAATGAAAAATGTATCACAACTTTCACAATTTTCAACACCATCTGAACGAATAGAGTTCTACTTAATGCGTTGCACGACATATCACTTTCTCGGAAAGAAATTTCTAAGTAAAAAAAGAAGAAATCAATTTTCGCCAAATGGACATGTCACTTTTGGAATGTTTGCTACTGAGTTGTTAAACGGCAAGCTGCTATGCTATAGCATATCAGTTTATTCGGTTCAGTTGTTGCCGCAGTTACATCACGGGATCGAATTCAGCCACTGTTTCTAAGAGAAATCTAGCGGCCATCTGCTCTGATTGGTAGTTTTCTGTGATTTCTCCAATCACTGGTAGGTACATATAAGACTATTACCCCAAGCAGTGGGTCCTAGACCGAGCGCAATCTTCCTTTCCTAATTCTTGTCCTCTCCTGCCCCCTTATCGACCCATGCACTACACCTCCACAGATATTGGGAGATCAGTCACTTGCTTAGGGCATACCCCATCTGGGAAGGTGCCCCACCTCAGAAATCTGGAAGGAAAAACGTCTGTTTGTTAATTCATAGAATCTTTTCTATGTAAATCTGTCAGTCAGTACTTGGCGCGACAGCCGGTGCACGGGCCATGGACTACGAGCAGCGTCCCGGCCTCGCGGTCATGGGTTAAGGGGTACGTGTGTAGCGTGAAGGCATCCTCACGTCCTATTCTGGTCTTATCAACCTGAGAAGTGAGTTTTCTCATTGCATACAACAACATATACTGAGACATTGCAAGTAAAACGCACATTGTAAATCTTACTTGATCGGGAATCGAACCCAGGGTCGCGTCATGGAAAACGAGCCCTCTGACCAATGAGCTAAATCGCAAGGGCAACAACGTAAATACCACATTTAATTCGCAAGAATGTGACTTTTAAAAGTTCATTAATCCATTTAATAAGAAATCTTATGACTCACGACATTGGTATTTTACAAGATTTTGTAAATGCTTTCACATACTACGTATGTTTTCCTATTCTGAGATTTGATATGCTCTGATGTCATCAATTTGAAAACCGGCATTAGGTATGTAAAGAAGTTTGTTGGAGGAAGGAAAAGGTAAACTAGCCAACCCGTGTTATCATTAAAATCAAATTATATTATTTTTAAATTGTTCAGTAAAATATACAGAAGAAGAATTAAAATTTTTTCATTCTTTATCCCTCAAAAGAACGCCAGATTTTCTAGAAGAAACAAAACAATCCATGTGTTTCTTATTCCTTGGTTCCTTCAGTCTCTTTCACTCTTCTTAATTCAAGCCCACATTCTCGAATCTATCTCAATCACCTCCACTGACAATCTCCACCAAGTTGTCGAAATAGCTTGCTAATCTAAACACTCTTGTCCCGCAACATTTAACATACTCCGCCTAACTTTAGCCATCATCTAAGTTTCCTTCATCCCATCATTCCTCATATTGATACCGATAAGACCTCATATCGAGGCCGGCCTCATATTAAGATTTCGAGACCGAAACCTTATACACTTGAAAAGCTTATTCTGCCTACTATTTTTTTTAACAGCGATAGCATTATTTTTTCTTATTGTTTTTGGGCTTTTCATGAACTACGTCATTGCTCCACTACTCCACAACATCTCCGCGGATTTTTCTCCTTCAGAAATTTTCATTTTCATTCTCAAGCGGTATCTCAATGCGTCTTAAAGGAGTATGCTCACTTTGGCAGTCATTTCCATTATCATTCCATTTTGTACTCACTTCTCCCGAGATGTTGATCAGTTTCCCAATCATCGTAACACTATCATTTTTATCTACATACATTTTAATAACTACGCCATTTTTGTACATTCTCCTATTTTCTTTGAGGTTCATATGCTAGATTGTCATTTGTAGCAACTTCTTTCCTTTGAATCCATCTCATTTCTCCGCGTTTATTCTTATTTCATCTGTGCTGTGATTTTTTCCTTCGCCATTTTCTCTCCTCTTCCATCGCCTTACATCACTTTTTGCCCGCTTTTCAAACTTTAATATCTGCTGCTATTCCGTCACTTTTCTTAATCCTCTCCATCATATACATCGTCCTGACTTCTCACCACGTCTCACTACCACATCCTTCATATTCATATCAATATTCTCTCGTCGCTCTCCGTTTTGCACTGCCAACAACCCACTTTGCAAATCCCGTCTTCTCGTTCCCTTCATGCGTCATTTTCATTCATCCATCTTCTCCCCCCCGCCAATCCGTTTTCATCTCCATATGCTTCAATAACTTCACGTTTTCATCTCTTCTAGCTTTGTATACCACTTCCTCTATGTCCAATGCCTTTACTTAATCCTCCTACAGCTCAAACACCACACTCTCATTTCCAACTCTATCAACTGCATCCCTACCATTTCCATCTCTCTTCACTTTTCCATCTCCTCCAAATTTCGCCTTTCCCTACTACTTCCTCCATCTCCAACGTCTCTCGTTAACATTACCTCCTTCCTTTCTTATCTTCGACTCCAGTCACCATCCTTTCTCACTTCAACTTCATCGCCAGCGCCTCCTCCGACCCATCCCCTGTGCGTCCGCTTCTTCCTCTTCCTCCCTTTCAGTAACCATCTCCTCCCACTCCTCTTCATCTCCAACGTCTATTTCCTCCTCCATAGCTGCCGTCGCCAGCGAATCCGCTCTGGCCGAGACAATGGGCGCAGCGATATTAAAATTACGGGTAATAACACGGGGCCTGGCAGCTCGTGCAGCCGGGAGGAATTTCATCTCGGCAGCCTCCGCCTCCGCCTCCACCGCCGCCGCCGCCACCGCACGGCGCTAGTGCAGTCGACGGCTTTGCGCAAGAGCGCGGTGCCCGGAGGAGGGGAGAAATAGCATCGCGTGCTGTATGCTTTGGACCTAGGCAGCCTCGACTAGTCTATATACATTCCGCTCAGCCTTTCAAAGCCGGGAGCGCGGAACACTGCCTGCTCTATTGCCATTTGGAGAAGGAAAAACGCATCTAGAACTTCCCTGGGGCATAGATCGTGGTTTAATGGTGAGCACGTACACTGTTCATCGCACGGTCCCGGGTTTGATCCCCGGCCACGCCATGTAGAATTTAAGGTGGACAAAGCGAGCTCATTATAAGTTACCCTCTCGTCTGATAGTTCAACCCGTCTCATTATCGCTTCCATCTGCTCAAAGGATCATCACCCATGGGTTTTATCGACCTCAGTAGATGGAGAGGTCCTAGAAGTAAATACACTGTTTAAATAGAAAATAAAATTTTACAAAAACAATTTCCAATACATTCCATTGTTCTTTCTAATTATCTTTCGGGGTCTCACATACATTGACCACTAATACCCCGCACAGAGTTTTAAATGCACAAATAATAAATACAACATTCTAGATTATTCTTGAACCCCTTCTGGATGTCAGTACTAATACATTTTCCGTACGTACTGTCGACGGTGTGTAATTTCCCGCAACATTTACTCGTTTGTTTGCCGAGGGCGTTCTAAATATGTCCTTCCAAAAAACAATTCCTCGCATTTTGCTTTGTTTATAATGGATCGAGGGTTGCAAACTTCCGTTTGGGGAAATTCGCAGATGTCGGCATCCCCTCGGGTGTTGTATTAACCTGTTCGTCGATTGCGGAGTTGCGTGCCAGAGGCGTCGTCGGTGCGAGGAGAATATCCGGAGCCGAAAGACCAACAGAACCCTCGAGGAGGTTGGCAACTTAACGCAAGCACCCCTTCCGGAGCTACCGCCCGCGAGAGCGCACGTGGCGCGGGAGAAGGCGGAGGAGCTGGAGGCTGCAAGGAAGATGAAAGGCGTTGAAGATGCCCCTGAACTGGAGAGCAAGGAAGCTCTGACTGGCCACTTCTTGTTAAAGAGAATTATTGCTGTTGAGGTATCTTGATATCCTGTCAGCTGGAAATCAAAATGAGTTAATATCCATTGTGGCGCTTGGGTCGAGCTCTAAATATGAAGCACCAGCGCGGCATAAGTAGAATCTTCTGGCGATTCTCACCTTGCAAGGTTATATATATATATATATATATATATATATATATATATATATATATATATATATATGTGTGTGTGTGTGTGTGTGTGTGTGTGTGTATAAAAGAATAAGAGAGAGGTGTATATAGTTTGATAGGGATGTACAGAGGGAGACTTTTGGAGACGATAAATGTGTATGTATGTTATGTACTCTATGTGTGTGTGTGTGTGTGAGAGAGAGAGAGAGGGGGAGAGAAAGAGAGAGATGGAGAGAGAGAGAGAGAGAGAGAGAGAGAGAGAGTAATCTAATTAATTTTTTTCTAATTTGGACCTGTTAACTTATATTTGGGAATTTGTAAATGTTTATAAATATTGAGATAAAAGAGTCTTGATT
This sequence comes from Teleogryllus occipitalis, assembly GCA_011170035.1. Taxonomy (NCBI): domain Eukaryota; kingdom Metazoa; phylum Arthropoda; class Insecta; order Orthoptera; family Gryllidae; genus Teleogryllus; species Teleogryllus occipitalis. The sequence goes on from BLKR01003877.1 coordinate 109,809, forward strand.
AGTGTTTCAAAACCATTGCTTTTAATGGACACTAAACGTCACGAAAATTACGAATTTTACATTTGATGTCGCTTCGTATTCTGAAGTAGTACTTCCCGAAATAAAACAAGCCGTTTTCGGCTACATCGCCATAAATCTGTTCTGATTCAAAGCTTCCCAGATTCAAACCGATCACGTCTCTCACCCAATCAGCCGCACTGCACCAAACCTCAAACGGGTCTCACTGCGTAGGTCAGTTTCAGAGACCCGAATATTACCCCAACTTCGCCTCCGAGTACGCTGGCCACTCGCCAAGACGACGTCACGGCGTGCCTCGGCGGGACCCCACCCCCTGTTGCCACCAACGCCACCGCCGCCACTATCACCGCCATCGCCACCACCCCCACCACCCCCACAACCATCGTCGCCTCCTCCGTCGCAGCGACCGTTGCCGCCACCACCTCCTCCACCTCCGTCACTACCGCCGCCACCACCGCCGCCACCGCCACCACCTCCGCCGCCTCCATCACTGCCACCGTCAGCACCACCGCCGCAACCGCCACCACCGCCTTCAGCGCCGCTACCGCCACCACCGCCACCGCCGCCACTGCCACCACCGCCGCCATCGCCATCGCCACCGCCACCACTGCCATCACCCCCGCCACCGCCGCCACCGCCGCCACCGCCGCCACCGCCGCCACCGCCGCCACCGCCGCCACCGCCGCCACCGCCGCCACCGCCGCCACCGCCGCCAACGCCGCCATCGCCACGCCGCCACCATCGCCACCACCCTATTGACACTTCTCTTCTGTATATTCCGTCGCCATCGGCAACGGAACGGCAACTCTGCCATTCTCGCTCCTATCGTCATTCTCACCCCCACAAGATGCTACTGACCCGACTACTCGCGGCACTCCGAAGCCTCCACCACCATCAGCGGCTCCGAAGTCGCACCGCCAGTCGCACCGCCACCACCGCCGCGCCAAGAAGCTCTCATCGCCCCAACACACCCACCGTTACCACTACAGGCCACGGCGTCGCGAAGCGTCGGGTGACAAAGGCCGCAGCAGTTCCGGCCTGTGTTTCGTCGCACGACCGGTAATACGCGGTTACGCCGCGCGGGACGCTAGCGGCGACGTGCGGGGACTCCCCGAACAGCGGCGCAGCGGTTTTTTGGAGCCGCGTGGCTCTCGGCTTAAAATTCCCGACGGAACGCCCGCCGCCAATGCCGCTCCTTTTCTTCCCCCCCCCCCCCGACCCCACCCACATAGCCAGACACTTTCTTCCGCGCGTCTCGCCGGAACGGCGAGGGCGTCGGCTGGAACGAGAATCTATCCGGGAGCGGAGATAGAGATGCTGGTCGGGCGCGTCATCCCGAATAAGGCGCCCGTTGGTTGACTGCGCTAGACTTGCTGGGAACCTGTTAAGCCCAGCGGTCGTGGGACGTGTGAGGCAGAAAAGGGATGAACGTATATGTGGACAAATCCGGTTCTACATTGATGTTACGACGATGATGCTGAAGGAATCATGAATTTGCTTCCGGTATATGTCACCTAATTTGCAAACACAATGCGACGGTGCGAGTATTTTTAGAAATTTGCCATTAATATTGCTTTGCTGCAAGGAAATTGTGGGGTTTACTAAAATGCTGAACCTTGCAGCCAATTCCCATTTTGAACAAATAGCGAAGCATCAATCGGGCCATACAACATTAACTAATCGGGTATGCGGTGTTGTTCTCAGTTTTTTCGAGGTTGAGCGTTTCACCACGTTGGATATGATCAGGGATAAGAGCCAAACAATATTTACATTGAAATAAACAGCATTACTATTAAGAAGATCATTCAATTATTTTTTGCATGGGGTGTTAGTAGCACCCTTTTTAGTGTTTCAAAAAGAAGCACGTCTACTCGAAAGTTAGTTTACCTGGGTCTATGTTTCCTACCTTACTCTTCCTGCTGAATACAAAAATATGAACTAGGAATACTTGACAGTGCTGACCATATCTATTAAAGGAAATCCCAGCTTTAGCACTCACTCGAAGACATTTCATTCGTACCTTGTTTAGAAGTGTTACAAGTCAGCGCTCGGCGCGTAGAACGATGTGGTGGTGGTGGTCGGGTGAGCATGTTTTGAGATACAGCAAAATCTTAAATAAAATACGTATGTATCTTGCGTATTTAACTAAGTAGAAATAAGAAAGAAGGCAAGACGTACCAGTATTTTGATATAAAAGGCATTGAAAATTTAATGTTGGATAACTCAAGGGTGATTTATATCAATTGTGAGTCAGAAGGAGAGAAACACGCCTATGATTGGGAAATGTGCGACTAAAACGAGTCAACGTGGCTGTATCAAACCGGAAATTTTACATCAAATTGGCAATTCTTTTACCCCCTTAGTACGCACGATTTTTGTCTATTGCCTTAGTATACACAACTTTTTTAATCGCCAGCTATTATAATCTCATTTTACAACGGTTATAGTCCCCTCTAGATGTTGGTTACAAATACTTGGGTGCGGGAACGATGAAGTACGGGAGGCAGTCGGGGTTTCTCTGCCCGTAAAAAAATTGCTAATGTGGGTTCTCTAGGGTGGTGGTTATCTGTCGGAGGAGAAATGATTTGTTCGAAGCTGAAATAAAAAAAATGAGAAACTCATTTTGAAATTTATGCTTAGTCTTCACTAACATTTTTAAATACGATGAGAGAGATGGTGTCACTTTTCATCACACGTTACATTACAACACATCACCAGCCAATTTACAGTTTTGGTACTGTTGTAGGAAACCTTCAAATTCTGCTGATCCATTTTTTATTCATATTTTTTGTGTACAGTATTTACTTATTATAAATTGCTGTATATAGCACTCAGAAGGGTGTCAAAAGTTTTCAATTGCAATAGACCTTAGGGTAAGCACTAATCATAATTTAAATAATAGAAAAAGGGGATTCATAGCGTCTTTGATTACTAAAGTCCTTCTACTATAATTATACTTATTCATTAATTATAATTTGCCTAACTTTGAAGATTATTTTAATCAAAATGAAAAGAGTAGTAACTCTTTCTAAATTTAGTTTATCACAAAATATGTAAAATAAGATAATAAATCAATGTGGTTTCTCTGAGCCCCTTTTAATTAGGATAGTCACATGTTAAAGATTTTCATTAATTTATATGTTTTATTGTGAGAAGATTGACTTTTTATGAATTTTCTGCCACATTTTCTATAGTTAATTAATTCTATAGTTCAAGAAAAGAGAGAGGAGGAGAGTACGGTATCTCTCTGCTTCGGTAGACTGCAAATTCATAATTTATCGATATATAATGCGGTATGCTGCGTTATTCCATGTGTGTCGTCCGTTAAAGATATTATTCAATTAAATTAAAACTATGTAATAAACACGCTGGTTTATACAGTAACGGACGAAAGAAACTTCTCACGTTTAACATCATCGGGAATAGTCCCTATCCTCCCATTCTCAACTCGTTCTGAGCCTTGGCGAGACGTCTGCCCTCGGCGGCAAGGAGCACGTGGATGCGAGGTGGTAGGTTGTGGGGGAGGGGCCTAGGAGGGGGAGGGAGCGGGAGAGGTAGGAGGGGGCGGAACGGCGATGCGATGGTAGGCCCGCGGGGTTACTCCGCCCATGATCAATTCGCTGTAGCGGGCTCTCCGCGGGGGTGTTCGGCTGTCTGTCGGAGCGCTCCCGCGGGTGATCCCACCCCACCCCTGCTCCCACCCTCGCCCCCGCCCCCGCCCCCGCTCCGCCCCTGCGGTGCTTCGGCGGCGGCGGCGGCAGCGGGAGGAGCCCGCTGAGGATATCCAGCTACCTGCCGACCTGCGCCCCACAACCTCTTCTCCGCGACTCACGTGATCCCGCAACCGGCTTACATCCCATTCACGTCACCAATGGCTTTCTCGTTGGCGGAAACAAACCCATCTGCCTAGTACCTTTTTATTTGCTTACTAGTGAGAACCCGTCAAAATTTGACGGGTAATAATTGCCACAATGCAATTATTACACTGAAACAAAACCTTGACGAATTGTAAGCAAATCTCAACAATCAAAACAAAACATCAAGCAGCGCCACCGTGAAGCCGCGTGCACTCACCTATATCGACTCATATATATTGAATTTGAAACAGCCACCTCTGGAAGAAAACAATTGACTATTGATAAGCGTACTGTTAAAGAATGATTTAATTAATTAATTTACAGCGTAAATGTTGGTGAATCAACACATACAATACCTGATAACACATCTAGCGATCACATTCTTTCATTGAAAGGAAAAAATACTACAATCGGTTCAGTAGAAGCTCTAAACGAAGCCATGGCAGAATACCTTATTTTTTTAAATATATAGATTCTACCTAAATTTTCATTTAATCTTTCACCCAACAATTGCACGAAGGGTATACCAAAGCTGCCCCGTCATCATAAAATTTATTAGTGGGTCCGATAGTCCGTTTCTACTAATATTCGGTGATAACAAATTTACGTAAGTTATTTTGTTTCTCGTCAAGTGGGTTTGGAAACTCATTTTACTACTACCCAGGAATGGTAATACTTACTTCATGTTAACAGCATTTCCATCTGTTTTCAGCTGCAAAACATATATATCACATCTAAACACATCTAAACATGACAATTAATAAGCACAAAAAGGTGAGAAAAAAACATAATGAAACTCTCATTATTGTGTACTGTTTTGTTTCTAAACCCCTCCCCTTGCATGTACAGCCATTACCATTCTTAAATCTGAATACCGAAATTCTAATTTTACTACAAAACGTGATCTTCGTACAATAGATAATTTAATGTGTCCCCTGTTTAGTCACTATCCTTTGCCTTCTGCCTTCTTGAACGTCGTCCAGTATCCATTACAAGTGTCATTTGTACTAAATCTGGTGCAGACCAATGGCATCTGCTTCTTCCACACTCTCATTCTACGTCCATTTATAACATTTTCCAACTAATTATTCGTTTGTAAGCATTACTAATTCGTAAACACGGCTCTGCACCCGAATACTACCGCGTCAGAACATTTTCTGCATTCGCACCTCCCCGTGTCAAAACATCATGTGCCCCGTTTGTCTTACGCGCTCTTCATCTGTCTTCTTCCCTGCGCAAGATCGTACCCAAATACATTCTCTTTCGTCCTAATGCGCTGGACATACCATTTTTAGCACATATTCTAATTTCTGATTAGTCACTATCACTCTAGCCCTGTATTTGTTTATTCTTTGGTTATTGGCTTGTAATAATTTTCTTAATTTACTTTCTCACTCACGGAAATGGCTCACGTGTCCTTTCACTGTTTTTATTTACCAATATTTTTTCCCCGCAGTCAATTATGCTGCCATTCCCTTGTATTATTATTATTTGCTACTCGATCCGTTGCTTATCTTCTGTTACCCATTGTTGCTGTCGTCCTGTTTATATATTTATTCAAATTGATCGTTTCTGTTGACGCAACTTTATGATAACTTATCACACCCCTAACATGTGACCTTCACTTTACAAGGAAAATAATGGTGCTACAGAACGGCACAGACTTTCTGGTAATAGTTTTTTAATTTCTTTCTTCTGGGCTAGCTTTTCGGTCTTGCTCCATCCTCTTGCCAGCTACCATCTATCGGTGACCAAAGTACTTATTTTTATAGTTTCTCAATTTTTCGTTTTTCTGAAATATTACTTTAAAATAGTACAGACGAGTAAAACCTAGTCATAAATGGAAATTTTCGTTAAAAAATTTGGAGCAGCTTTTCAGAAAAAGTCGTTTAAGCGTTAGTGTAAATGAAATAGTGAAATGTAGTTGAGGAAAAATCTTCAATTCTGTAGTTGTAGGAAGACGTCGAAAAAAATCAATCTTTCGCAATTTTCGAAAATTCAGAGTTAACAGCGAAAATCGGACCTCTGCCACCTTTATACGTGTATTTCACCCCACTGTCACAGTAACTTTAAAGAAAAGGTTAAGAGCAATTTTTGAGAACATTTTGAAAATGTCCCAAGGCCTTCATGATAAAGTACCCCCCTAAATTAAAGTTAATTTTTCAAAATCGTAATCTTCGAGTTATGCCAGATCGACAGGGGTTTATTCAGTTTGAAAAAGTTCCTACGCATAGTTTAGGCACTAGGTTTAGTTGACAAACGACAGATAGACGGACAGCAAAAAAACATTTTTTTTTCGGTTTCAGGGGACCTCAAAACGTGTATTTCCGTTGAAACCTTGAAATAGTTTTTTCCCCAGCATTACAAAACGTTCTCTTTACTATGTATATTACTACGTATATACGTCACGCATACGAGAAATAAAAGCGACTGACCCTCCAAAACAGAAATCAACAAACGTTTTCCTCAAATTAACGATGTTTAATACTATGTGTTGGGGCGTATCTATAGAATATAATATTAACATGGCAGGTCCACATAGCTGCGCAAGGCCAATTAGGCAACCCGCTTCACGTTCTTGCATTACGTGCTTTCGCATTGCAGCGACCAGTGAAATGATCATGCCATACTATCATCGGTACAATATTGGGCAGGAAATGAGGAGGAGGAAAAGAGTAGATTGAAGACGAGAAGGAAGAAGAAACGAAAGAAGAGAAGAAAAGAGGGAAAGAAGAAAAAAGCAAAAAATAAAGAACTTTTAAGTTTTCCCAACACTAACATTTTCACTTATATAATCAAGTATTCTGCGCATTCTTCTTCTCAAGGAAACAATGTGTAAAATATTTGAGTACATACGTAGTTATGCTTTATTTCTGGTGAGAAGTATAAGTTCGTAGAAATGAAGTGAATGAGAACTGTAATTAATAATGAAAAAGAAGGCAATGTGATTTATAAAAAGAACACATCAATTTGTATTTTAATAAAAGAAAATAAGAAGTAAAGTACAGCAGTAAATGTATGAGTAAATTTTAAGAAAACGTAAGAATGAGAAGGAACACAAAAACACATGTAATTGTTATGGGAAAAGGCGGAAGATACACTCACAGGGCGTGGAGATGAACAGATGGGGATAGAAACAGGCTAGTTAAATCAGTTGCGAGTGATGAAGAATTTTATAAATATTTAAAGGTAAATGTAAACAGAACATGTAAATGACGGAGAGTAAAATTTCCGCTTATAAACTCGAACTAATTTTCAAGGTTTTCCTGGAGGTAGGTGGAAGTATTATTATTATTATTATTATTATTATTATTATTATTATTATTATTATTATTATTATTATTATATTATTATATTACTTCTGTACTTTTCTCAGTAAGCATTGAGAACCATTCATCTATTCATACGACTTAGGCTCTAGAAAATGCAACTGGTAATGACAGATCTGAGGAAAGACGGAGAAGAAATTCATCTTTGTCCGTCGTTCAATTTAAGAATTTTCGCACAATATGGCAAGTCTGTAGGATTAAAGCTTTTTGGATGGTTATGCAGATTCCTTTTGATAATCCTATTTTTGTAAGATCTGAAGCAAATCGGTCTGTCACCACTCCTGTGGCTGAGATGATTATTGGCACTATTTCAACCTTACTCAGTTGCCAAACATGTTGGATTTCTGCTGCCAAATTCTGGTATTTTGAAATCTTCTCCGATTCTGTCTTATTCAGATTTTTTGTCAGTGGACAGCCTACATCTATGATTGTTGCATACTTTTGTATTTTATTGATCACTACTATGTCCGGGCGATTATAATCCACAGTTTTATCAGTGACAATAGGCCTATCCCAGTAGAGTACTATTTCACTATTTTCCTATAACCGATGAAGGTGAATATTTGTAAAATGGTGGAGGGTTCTCAATTAGTCTATAATTTGATGCCAATTGTCTATGGATTATTTTGGCTACTTGATTGTGCCTCCCTAGATATGCAGTGTTGGCAAGAACTGGGCAACCTGTAATCACATGGTCGATGGTCTCATTTGGTTGATTACACATTCTACAGACATCTTTTATACTGCTCTTCAGTATATGTTTATCATAAATGCGTGTTTTTATTACCAATTCTTGAATTGCTATTATAAATCCTTCAGTTTCAGGAAATAAATATCCCATTTTCAACCACAGGAGAGAAGAGTATCAACAGATGGGTTATTTAAGAGATTAGGATATTTTCCAGGAAGGGTCTTGTTCTTATAATCTCTCTGCATGTTACATATCTGGGAAACAAGTTCAGTGTTGGTTTCAGTCTTTTGGAGATTTAGAGCTGAATAGTTTGCATATACAGCAACTACATTCTTCAGTAATACACTATCCGAGGCGTGAAAGTACATTCGCATTTTCTTTTCTTGTGACCTGCACAGATTGAAGATATTAAGCAGGCCTCTACCTCCTCGGTTTCTGGGAAGATAAAGCCTTTCGACAGCGCTCTTGGGATGATGTATTCTGAATTTTGTGAGGGTGGTTCGAGTAATCGTATCCAGTTCCCGAAGGTCTGTGTCTGAATATTTCAGGATACCAAAGGAATATGTCAATACTGGGACAGCATACGTGTTAATAACACTTATTAGATTCCTTGAGTACAATTTTTTGTTCATCAACTTAGTGATTCTTGATTTGTACCTTTCCTTGAATATCGACTTCATATTTGTGTGGTTCACTCGTCTATTTTGTTGGATACCAAGGTATTTATAAGTGTCGTGGTACAAAAGCTGTCGAAAATCACAAGTTTCATCAGGTACTTCGACCAATTTACCATTTTTTAGGTGTATTTCGGCACATTTATCAAATCCAAAGGACATGGCAATGTCTTCACTAAATACCCGCGTCACATACTTCAGCGCTTTCAGGTGGTTTTGGCTCTCGGCAAACAGTTTAAGATCATCCCTAAATAATAAATGGCTGATTCGGGAGGTAGGATCTCTCAGTCAGTGTCTGTACCCTACACATTCCTTGTTTAGAAACTGTGATAGGGGCTTTATAGCTAAACAAAACCATAAAGGGCTCAATGAATTGCCTCGAAATGTTCCTCGACGAATATCAATCTTAAATGTACAATTCTCCAAATTAATCTCCGTGCACCAGTTTTTCATTAAGGCAGTGAGCAGATTTACAACCTCTGTATTAATTTTATATATTTTGAAAATGTGTATCAGCCATTCATGAGGTACCGAATCAAATGCCTTTCTATAGTCGATGTTTATTATTATTATTATTATTATTATTATTATTATTATTATTATTATTATTATTATTATTAATATTATTATTACTTATTCATAATTTTATTTATTTTCTTTTTCCATAAGGACAAATACACAGGTTATACACGACCAAAGCATATTTAGCAACGTATTTTTGTTAGGAATTCACATCTATCCTAACCCCATAAACTTTCGAACTATTCGAAGTGTTGATATGACCGCAGCTTTCTGTATAGTTTCATAAATATTCACATTATTATTCAGATCTTTTAAACAGTGTCTTCTAAATTGCTGTGGTGCTAGAGATGACAACGGGGATGATTCTCACATGGTCCATATCCCACTGTCTTTTGATACTTACAACCAGGAGAACATATTTTGTAATCTTCTCTACATACTTTTCTCGAAGATTTTTCGTGCTTGGTACGGCTATGTCGACCTCGTAGGCTTGCCTTTTCGTCTTGTCTACTTATTATTATTATTATTATTATTATTATTATTATTATTATTATTATTATTATTATTATTATTATTATTATTACTATTATCTCAACTAAAGATCCATTATATCCATCCATAGATCCATAATATCATTTGCCAGCCCTGTTTGGTTTTTCACTTTCAGTACATTCAACATCGCCTAAATTTGCCACCCAGTTCCCCAAACCGTTCATAGCCACAGGAACTCGTGATAGCCGCTTTGGGACGCGGCCTGGAAACCAACTTCAACGGCGCCACATTTCTTTCAGGCAGGCGAGTCGATGGCGGGCGCGCGGGACGGGGAGAACATGGACGAACTCTTGGGCGGGAAGTACTGGTAGGCCGTTCGGGGGAAGGGGGACTGGTAGTTGGGGTGGGAGGGAGGGCAGTTGGGAAAGGTGGGCGGGCAGTTCGGGTGGGCGGGAGAGTAGCACGGGCAGGCGGGTGAGTAGTACGGGCGGCGAGTAGTGAAGGCAGGCGAGTAGTGCGGGCGAGCGAGTAGTGCGGGCGGGTGAATACAGCGGGCGGGCGAGTACGGCGGGCGGGCGAGTAGTGCGGGTGGACGAGTAGTTGGGGCGGGTGAGTAGTGCGAGCGGGCGACTAGTGCGGGCGAGCGAGTAATGTGGGCGGGTGAGTACAGTGGGCGGGCGAGTACAGCGGGCGGGCGAGAAGTGTGGGCGAACGAGTAGTGTGGGCGGACGAGCGGCAGTGCGGGCAGGCGAGTAGTGCGGGCGGGCAAGTAGTGCGGGCGGGCGAGTAGTGCGGACGGGTGAGTAGTGCGGGCGGGCGAGTAGTGAGGGCGAGCGAGTAGTGCGGGCGGGTCAGTACAGCTGGCGGGAGTACAGCGGGCGGGCGAGTATTGCGGGCGGACGAGTAGTTGGGGCGGGCGAGAAGTGCGGGCAGACGAGTAGTGCGGGCGGGTGAGTACAGCGGGCGGACGAGTACAGTGGGCGGGCGAGTAATGCGGGCGGACGAGTAGTTGGGGCGGGCGAGTACAGCGGGCGGGCGAGAAGTGTGGGCGGACGAGTAGTGCGGGCGGGCGAGCACTGCGGGAGAGTGAGTAGCTCGGGCGAGCGGGTGGGCAGTTCGGGCAGGCAATTGGCTAATTCGTGCGGGTGGGTGCTTATGTGAGAAGTGTTCAGTGAGGCGAGTCGACGGGCACTTTAGGGCCTTTCGAAGTCTCCACTCGCGTGCAGGGTTTCCATGACGGTCACTCACACACTCCCCCAGAGGCGGGTTGCGAACTGGGACCGTCGCCACCGGGACGTACACGGGCTCTGAGGATAAATAATTGAGTATCCTGAGGGACAAAACTGTTCTCCCAGTTCCATTACTTGAAATATTACGAGGACTGCAATTGCGAAATTCTTATCAGAACATTCAGAGAGTTTAAGTTTTATTTTCGACCAGATTTTTGACACTAACAGTTTAAAAATGTTGCAGTATTTTCTTATAAATTTTATTAAGTCTATTAATTCCAATGTTTGCAGAAAAACAAATTATGAAAGGCACTACACTTAGTGAAAGAGCGTAGTAACGGTAATTCTGACCCGGTTCAAGTGAGATTATGATAGAGGATCTGTTCACAATAACTGCAGTCCTGAAAGACGCAATTTTGTAAGAAGGAAAATAACGTCATTGAACAATTTAAATATTTTACGTATGTCGCATATTTAAAAGGTGTAGTATATATGATAGATCCAGTATAAATTGTTTCGCTTCATGCACAATGTAAATAGCTATTTCACTCGTCGAGCGAGACATAATATCGTCGTCATCATCACGACCAAAATCATCGTCAACTTTCATTTTATAATGTTGCAAGTACTCTCTAAGCACATCATCTCTGCTGTCAAAAATAAACACCTATGATATGGCAAAAATTCTATAGGAAGGATGTGACAAAATTGACCCATACATTTTTCAAGTTCTCATTGAAATTAATCCAAACGTATTTATATCGCAGTTACTCTGGAAGGCGCCTTTTAAAACCACTTTATTATACTTCAAACCCAAGTTACTTTTTAAAGAGTTCACTCTGTTTCTTTGTTCTTCAGAATATAAAACACCGTCTCGCATTTGAGCCTAGCTGCCCTCGGCGGCATAAAATTTAAGCGTCTGTGCAGCTTCCCGACGATTTCCTTCCTCCCTGGCCCTTGCTCGGAAAGGAAACCGCGGAAAAATTACCCTCCTCGACCTTTGAATGTAACCTTCGCTTTCGGTCCCGTCCCTTCGTATCCTAGTCACGGATTAGGTCACCGCAGGCTGGAAAACCTACCTCCTCGCTCTTTAGGGGTAGGCGAATTGAATAAAATTTATTTTCAAGTGGTACTTGAAGTTTGAGATATGTTTCCGTCTTTTTGGGGCTTTCTTTTTACCCTGCCGACTTTTCCTCTGTTCTTTTCCTTTGCCGCCGCCCGCGAGACGCTGAGGGCTGAGGAAAGAGGTGGCTTGAGACGAGGGTTGGAGTTGGGGGGCGGGGCGGTGGTGAGGGAGGCCGCAAGGGAGCCTAGACTGGAGGTGTGTCTTACGTATGCTGCGGAGCACGCCAAGCCGCCCCCGTCTCCGCCTCCGCTACCGCCTCCTCTTCTCCCTCTCTCACCCCCACCACACCGGGAGAGGTGGCTCAGGGCATCAATTGATGTCACTGCAGTGCCTCTCATCGGAGGTCCTAGGTACGTATCCCGTCGGTGCGGTAGGATTTTCGGCACTACTAGATAGTTGGATCGAATTCAGTCGCTTTCTGGAGGAGAATTCTAGCGGCTGGATGCTCTGATCGGTAGTTTTCCATAGTTTCTTCAATTAATACTAGGTGAATACGGATCAGCATTCAACGAAACAGGCCATGGATCGCGCGCGATCTTTCCTTCCCGTCCCTAGTCCTATCCTAACACTTACATACACACTTAGACGCATTACAGTATTAAGGATGCCGGAGATTGATCAGGAAACTGAAGTTGTCCCGGTTGGAGCGCCAACCCGCTGGTAGGAGATACCTGGGTGGAGAAAATCACGCTATTCGAAGTGGGTGCCGTCAGTGCCGTATCTCACCATCCAGTGGGGAGATCATCTCCACCTCCCGAGAAAAAAACATGTACTACTCACACTGGACTAATGACCTTAGCAGTTTAAGGGCCCAGAATCGTCAATCAATTAGCCACTGTCACTGCCCGTGCCATCGCTATTGCTCCGCCGCCACCATCACCTCCGCCACCGCCTTCACTGCAACTGCCACTGTCGGTAGGAGCAGTGTAATAGTGGGGACGGAGAGGATGCGAAATGGGTCGAGGCGACGCAAGACATTATATTATGTATCATCCGTAGGACAGTCTGGCAAAGGAGGGGAAGTAAGCGATGGGGGGGACAAAATACGCAGGGAGATAATGGAGGTGTGACTGGTTACCAGTGTTAGGAAGGTAGCGACATAGTAGCGCTGTGGACGGGAAGCAGGATGGCCGAACAGAGGGGTGACAGAACTTGGATAGTGAAATATTGATATTGATATTGAATGTTTATGGGAATTTGTTTGGTGCTGTAGTGAAGTCGAAGGATATAGAAGTGGTAGGAAGTGTAGATAGCGGGATCGTGAGTGACAGCTGGTGCAGTATTTAGGTACCGAATGGCTGACGGGGAAGCAGAGTAGAAACGAGGCAGGCGAAAAAAAAGATAATACGACGGGGCGGCGGGTGCTCATGGGCGAAGAAACCACTGAGAAAGGAGAGGGGGCATTAGGGTGGGAAAGTTTTCTACAGAAACTACCGGTTAGCGATACACAGTCGGATAGTGGTGTAGCACGAAGACTGAATTATTGGGAAGAAAAGAGATAGGATTGTGATGAAGAAAGCTGCCTGGTGTGCAACTACGAAAGACACGGTGTGGGGTGGGCACTAAAGTGTGTTTGACAGGGTGATTGCTAGGAAGTTGGGTAGCTGAGTTGCAAGATAATGTGGTGCTCACGTAATAGATCGTCAGAGTAGGAAAGTGGTAGTAGGTCGATGGGGTGTGGAAGAGTTGG